>QVQW01000129.1:0-43335 GCA_003635345.1 Coniochaeta pulveracea | reverse complement strand
AAATATTGCGTGGGCGTTATTTCGAAATTCATGAAATTATAACTTTTTCTCCACCTTTGCTCCAATCCCGCTCTGAAACCTGAGGTTTGGCATTTCGCGGGACTTTGTCCCACGTAAGAATATTTTAATGGAAGGGCAGTACTTCGACCCCTCAGCTCAAGAAGTCCAATGACGTTTCCTGTGGAAAGCTGCCTTCCAGATGCCCAGTGGAATTAGTTCCCCTAGAGGTAGAAGCTCAATAAAGACTTCCCCTGAAATCATCCATCGCAAGCTGTCGACCACCCTCTCGAATTATATTCTCTAGGCATTCCCAAAGTTCGGTCTGTTCGCGACTTCTGGGTGCAACCTGGCAGCTGTCCTCTTTATGACTCCTGCTGGCAATGACGACGGTGTGATTCGTCCCCGCTTTTACAGCTCATCGAAGCGGATATATGAGCTCCGATTTCGACGCATGTGTCAGTGGTCTTCGAGTCAACCAATCTCTCTGTGATAATGCTTCAGATCGTTCACCAGCCACCCTAGACTCAGGCTCATGGAATCGCCAGTATGCTGCTTCAGTCGCGCAATCACGTTGCGTCCATCAGGTTGACACGATTCTGCCACCGTTACGCTGCCGGGCAGACAATATTCCAGTCATGGCAACATCAAGCAGCACCCAGTTCAGGGCCTCAACTCCGATTCTCGCACTCGCACTCGCACTCCCATAGCCACAAATGGCGACCAGTATCTGTTCTCGATGAGTGAGCAAGCAAACGCCCTATAGTATCTGGTGCAAGAAGCTCACAATGGCTCTGTAGCTGGGTAGCCAAGGAGGCGCGACCTATTAGTCTCCGCCAACTGATGGTCTTTGGTCGGGCCCTGACAGAGTCACGACTGATAACATCCGCCAACTATGTCCGTACTGAGTTGCCGACTAGGATAGCGCATCGTATTCGGGACATGCAGCAACTTCCCTATGTCGTAGTCACCAACAAGAACATCAACGAGGTCTACGACCTCTACTACGACGCCTTCGATGCCTTCCGCAAGGTCAAAGAGATCAAGACACTGGAAGATAACGATCGTTTCTGCAAGACCATCAACAAGATGCTTCAAGCTCATCTCTCGGTTATCCCCAAGCTAGGACGTGGCATCCTGGAGTGCGGCGGGCTAATGGACCCTAAAGAGCTTGACAAGTTCATGAACACGATCCTCCGCAGTCGCATCTCGCGGCGCGTAATCGCTGAGCAACATCTTGCCCTAACGGAGACCTTCCATGCTCCCTGGTTCTCGCCCGGCGCCAAGCTATCCGATACCGAGTTCATAGGCGAAGTCTTCCTCAAATGCGTAGCCAAAGACGTAGTCGAGCGCTGTGGCAAGACAATCACTGAAATCGCACGGCACGCCTACGGACCCCACGTCAAACTTCCCAACATCAAGATTGAGGGTCACCATGAGGCTACATTCCCCTACATCCTCAGCCATCTGGAGTACATCATAGGCGAACTACTCCGAAATTCTGTTCAGGCCGTTGTCGAAAAGCGCCAACGCGACGTCGCTAAAGGTCTTGCCAAGGAAACCGATCCCGTGCCCGACATCGAAGTGACGCTCTGCGAAAGCCCTCAACACGTCATCATTCGTGTCTCCGACCAAGGGGGCGGTATTCCGCGGGACGTGATGCCCTACCTCTGGTCCTTCAGCAAAGGCCCCCACTCCAAGAAACTCCTTCAGAATCTAGGCCAGGTCCCGCAGATGGCAGCTACTATCGAGGAACTACGGGTCAACCAGGAAAAGGTCGACCGCAGTTATGGAAACTCGTTGGCTACCTTGAGCAAACGGCCGCCGAATCTGAGGTTGGGGATGGGTTTGCCGCTGAGTAGAGTCTATGCAGAGTACTGGGCTGGTAGTCTGGCGCTACACAGTCTGGAGGGCTACGGAGTAGATGTGTTCCTGCAGATCAGCAAGTTGGGAAACAAGAATGAGCAGCTTACGACTAGGGCTACTATGGATGCTGTATGAGGGCAAGGAGAACCAATGAGTCAAACTTGTTATATTAGGAGGAGTTATGAGATTTAGTACCGTCAAGCAAGGCGTTGGGGTTCTTGGTACACATAAGATTTGCATATGCTGGCGAGTTTACTTTTTATGCTACGGTCTTCTCGTTATGGCTTTCAGTCACTTGTCCTGTGAAACAGCAGTGGCTAGGTAGCTAGGAAATGGCAGCCATTCTCATTATTTGGTATCATGAAGGAGGCCAGATTCACAGCATCAACAAACTAAAACGGGGGGTACTAAGTATAAGAAGGCTCCAGAATCCGACGAAGTAAAAACAGAAATCGAAGCTTGCTCTGCAACGGCTTTGGAAGAATGACAGAGCCCGAACGACTGCCACAACATAAACCCATACGGGGGAAGCCTTTTTCTCTCTCTTCTGAAAGCCAGGCGGTATCTTTTTCTCCCCATCCAACTCCTTGAACCGGTAACAGCACGATAAAGACGTGGGACGTCGCAGGGTGATTCTAGCGACGACCGTGACTGCGGACAGCACTGCCCTGCATCTGCTCGAGCTCGTTTTCGAGCTGCTTGATCTGTGCGTGGGTCTGCTCGAGATCCTTGTTGAGGCGGTCACGCTCAGCGATGAGCTTCTGCTCCCATTGCCGGAAGCGCTGCTCCTCGATCTTGACCTGCTCCGTGAAGCGCTTCCGTAGCGCCTCCTCCTCCTCCTTGAACTTGGGGTTGTCGAGCTTCCTGGGCCGGGCCTCGCCAAACTTGCGTGTCTCCATCTGCTGGGCGCGGTAGGCCTCGTAATGAAGCTCTTCTGTGGTGTGGATGAGGTCGAGCATGTGGGTGCGGATCAGGATGGATCTCAGCTTCTTGAAGTCGCAATGGTCCTCGTTCTCCACCTCGGCAACACCCCACGAGTATTGTCGGCCCTTGACAATGCGGCCATCACCGGTCTTGACGTCCTTCTCCGAGCCAATAACTGCGAAGGGCATGGCTGCCATCAAGCTCCTGGCGTGCTGGGCCGCAGCCTCGTCATCCTCCTCAACTGGTGGTTGGTAGATCTTGATGCCTTGAGCCTCGATAACAGCACGAATCTAAAAGGACTGCTTGTCAGTTTACATCCTACACCGCCAATGTTGCCCGTCATAGCTGCCACTTACTCTTTGCTTGAACCGTGCCAGATCAGCTGGGCTGAGGGTATCCGCCTTTGCAACAACCGGGATCAAATTCACCCTGGAGCACAATCTCTTCATGACCTCGATGTCAAGGGGCTTGAGCGTGTGGCCAGTGGGGCGGATGAAGTACAAGCAGGCGTGTACACGGAGATCAATCTTGTCGAGGCGGCGCGGTTGTTGCTCCTGGAGCATGTAGGACTCATGCTGGTCGTCGAGGAACTCGATGATGGGCATCCACGAGTCGCGGTTGTTCACATAGTCGCCGAAACCAGGTGTGTCAATTACGGTGAGACGGACTAGCAGTGACCGTTTGTTAGCATGGATCTGCCTGGAAACAAACAAACAGCATAGCCATATCGTCGCATGAACGCACCCTTGAAGAACTTCTCCTCGAGCTCAGCCTTGGTGATCTCGATCTCTACAGTCTTGTCGACCTGCTTCTGATGCCGGCGCTTGTGATCGGCGTAGTTCTTGATTGTTGTGGAGAAAAGCGTGTTGATGAATGTTGTCTTTCCAAGGCCGGATTCGCCAGCAACCTGAATGACCATGGGTTATTAGCTATGTGGTATAGCACGCGTAGTAGTGGTTCGGAAAGCATACCATGATGGTAAACGCAGCTCCCCTCTTAGCAACGATCTTGTGCCGCTGGTTGGGCAGATTGGCAATGCCAATCGGTGAGGCGCTTTCTGCAGCAGCGGGTGCCATTGTGCTTGTTGACTTCAAGCCGAAAGAGTATTATCGAGAATGACGAAGGAGATGTCCTCTGATTTTGGGTGTAGCAGAGTTGGGATGGTAAATGGGTGGATTCGGTTTCAATGTTGACACTCGGGAGTTTGAATTTGGGGAGCAGGGAGCTTCAGGGGGTCCATCCAAATTTCCAGAGATCAACGCACGGTCAACCACCCAAATGGTCGACAAGCAACGGCAAGCTTGGGGGGTACCCCTTTCTGGTTGACACCAGACCCCTGCAAGCCTCTCCAAGCTGGGGTCAAGCAAGCCTTTCCCTTTCCGTGCTAATGTCCCGGATAACGGAGGCAAGAACATCCGACCCCGCCAAAAAGTTCAAAAGTTTGGAAGCAATCAAGGTGCAGCAGGCGCATCCGATCGCTGGTTGAGGATTTGCAGCAGCCGTCTAATTCAACCTTCCTCTTGTCTACAGAACCGTGTGTTGTAGTCGACAATGAAGACAGATTTCAAGTTCTCCAACCTTCTGGGTACGGTGTACTGCCAGGGTAATCTTTTATTTAGTCCTGATGGAACCCATCTTTACTCGCCTGTCGGCAACAGAGTTACCGTCTTCGACCTGGTGAACAACAAGTCCTTCACTCTCCCTTTTGCTCACCGAAAGAACATTGCGACTATCGGCCTCACACCCCAAGGCAATCTTTTACTATCCGTTGACGAAGATGGCCAAGCGATCCTTACGAACGTACCGCGGCGCGTACCATTATACCACTTCTCCTTCAAGGGCCGAGTGAATGCGATCTCCTTCTCTCCTTCTGGGCGTTACTTTGTTGTCGGGTTAGGGCGCAAGATCGAGGTCTGGCACGTACCCTCAACGCCGGATTCGAACGCCGAAGGCGAGCTCGAGTTTGCCCCATTCGTCAAGTACCACACACATACCGGCCACTTCGACGACGTCCGACATATCGAATGGTCGCACGACTCCCGTTTCTTCTTGAGCTCGTCCAAGGATCTCACAGCAAGGATATGGAGTTTAACCAAGGAGGAGGGTTTTGTTCCAACTGTATTGTCAGGTCACAGGCAGGCAGTTATCGGCGCCTGGTTCTCTCAGGATCAGGAGACGATCTACACCGTTAGCAAAGATGGAGCCGTTTTTGACTGGAAGTACACCGGCAAACCAACACCAGAAGGCGAGGAGATGCGGGACGACGATGACGAGGATATGCGATGGAGGATAGTGGACCGACATTTCTTCATGCAGAACAGTGCGCATGTGAAGTGTGCCTCATACCATGCGCCGTCCAACCTGCTGGTAGCCGGTTTCTCCAACGGCATATTCGGCCTGTACGAGATGCCCGACTTCAACATGATTCATACCCTCAACATATCACAGAACGAGATCGACTTTGTCACGATAAATAAGAGCGGCGAGTGGTTGGCATTCGGTGCATCCAAGCTGGGCCAGCTACTGGTGTGGGAATGGCAGTCAGAGTCCTATATTCTGAAGCAACAAGGTCATTTCGACTCGATGAATGCATTAGTATACTCTCCTGACGGTCAACGAATTATAACGACGGCCGACGACGGCAAGATCAAGGTGTGGGACATTGAGTCGGGGTTCTGCATAGTAACATTCACCGAGCACACAAGTGGCATAACGGCATGCGAGTTCTCCAAGAAAGGAAACGTGCTTTTCACATCAAGTTTGGATGGTTCAATAAGAGCTTGGGACTTGATCCGATACAGGAATTTCAGGACGTTCACGGCACCGACGAGACTATCATTCTCGTGCATGGCCGTGGACCCGAGTGGTGAGGTTGTGGCGGCAGGATCTCTGGATTCCTTTGATATTCACATTTGGTCTGTCCAGACTGGTCAACTGCTAGACCGTCTGGCTGGCCATGAGGGACCTGTGTCATCGCTGGCATTTGCGCCTAATGGCGGGCTGCTGGTGAGTGGTAGTTGGGATCGGACTGCACGCATATGGTCCATCTTCAACCGAACGCAGACGAGTGAGCCGCTGCAGCTGCAGGCTGATGTACTGGACATCGCCTTCCGACCAGATTCACTACAAGTGGCCATCAGCACCTTGGACGGACAGTTGTCATTCTGGTCTGTGTCCGAGGCAGAGCAAACTTCTGGTCTCGATGGCCGTCGTGATGTGTCAGGTGGCCGCAAGATCACTGACAGGAGGACAGCTGCCAACGTGGCGGGGACGAAAGCTTTCAACACCATTCGTTACAGCACGGACGGAAGCTGTCTGTTGGCAGGCGGTAACAGCAAGTACATTTGTTTGTACTCAGTCACCACCATGGTGTTGCTCAAGAAGTACACAGTCAGCGTGAATCTATCGCTGTCAGGAACACAAGAGTTCCTCAACAGCCGACTACTCACGGAAGCCGGACCGGATGGGCTTATTGACACAACCGGCGACGGCGACAACCCAGAACTGAGAGATGCATCTCTCCCTGGCTCCAAGCGTGGTGATCCATCAGCACGGAAGAGAATGCCGGAGGTACGCGTGTCAGGCGTCGCCTTCTCACCAACGGGGAACGCTTTTTGCGCGGCCTCGACCGAAGGACTTCTCATTTACAGCCTCGACAACCAGCTACAGTTCGATCCCTTTGACCTCAACATGGAAATTACACCGGCATCCACCCTGGCCGTGCTTCAACAAGACAAGGACTACCTCAAGGCCTTGGTGATGGCCTTCCGTCTAAACGAGGCCGGCCTGATCAAGCGCGTATTCCAGGCAATACCGTACACGGACATTCCGCTTGTGGTAGAACAGTTCCCAACCGTCTATGTCCCGCGTTTACTTCGGTTCGTTGCAGCCCAAACAGAGGAATCGCCGCATATGGAGTTCTGTCTTCTGTGGATAAAGGCTCTGGTAGACAAGCACGGCCCGTGGTTGACTGCGAACCGGGGCAAGATCGATGTTGAGCTCAGGGTTGTAGCCCGAGCAGTGGCTAGGATGAGGGACGAAATCAGGAGACTGGCCGATGACAATGTGTATATGGTCGACTACCTCCTCGGTCAGTCACATGGCAACAGCGAGAAGCACGATGGTGAGCTCTCGTTGGATTGGGGTTCAGCCGATGATTTCGGTGCACACCCAAAGATGCTCACAGCTGGGGCTCACCAGAAGGGCCTGAGCCTGGATGACCTTGTACAACCGAACCCGGAGATCGAAATGGTCGAGGACGAATGGATAGGCTTATGATAGATCTGCTTCACGGCGAATAATGTAACATGGATGCTTTGGCGATACCCAAAAACCCTGCTTTCCCCCCATATCCTCAATCCACTAACACGTGATACGACATTCGTCCTTCGCCCTCCAGGCGTTCGCGTCTTGAAAGCGCTTAATCACCGTTACTTCCACGCTAGGACCGTCAAGTACAGTATTACAAACCAAATGTAAGTTGTTTGGTGATCGGTGATTTTCCCGGGCCTGCCATAACTACCTCTACTGTAGGCTTGTAGAGAATATCGGACCCTTCATGATGTCACTGTCAGCCCTATGAAGATGGAAACCTGGGGAAGCTTGTCTGAAACTGCCAAGTTGCCAACCATCACCAAACTTAAATGTAAACGCATCTCCACAGTCTATGCCGGTGTATCCTATTTGCTACAGAGTATCACGTCGTCGGCCTTTCGCGCTTAATCTCGGACTTAGTGGTCTCCTACATATGTGATCAATCAATGGTCATTCAATAAGAACTGCCCCTCACACATGAGACACCAAACCTATCATCATAGAGGCCAGCTCATGATATCTCCACGTTTGGTTCCAAGGACGTTAAGTCGAATTCCTATTTACTCGAAGATCCAATATCGAAGGGCGTCCACCATGGCAGCAGCAGCAGGCTCCACGGCACACAGGATCTATGTGAGCCCGGAAAACACAGGTCTTTGGCGGGTGAAGCAGACCGAAGAAGCCTCCAAGAAAGTATCAGAACTTTTACAAGAAGACCTGGAAAAACATCACGTCTTCTTCAACAAGGACGGTTTCCATAACCATGTCAGTTCGCCCCAAACCTGTACCTTGACACACGCGGATCATGGCTTACATGCATCAGATATCCCACCATCTCCTAGCCCTGTATGGTACAGGAGCTGGAGCAAGCTCTCTCCAGCTGGGCTACAACAACAACACCGACTATCAGCGTCCCACGCTCCCTCCTCATGAACAGGTCATCGAGGAATTGAAGTCTTGGGACCATGCCAAGAAGTATCTCGGGCAGGAGAAATACTATCCCGACTTTTTGCGGTTCTTCCAGAAGGAGATTGAGAATAGGGGGTATGAGGAGGTGTTGAATGAGTATGTCTTTAAGGGAGATGAGACGGCTGATGAGCTGTTCTCGAGACTGTTTGCTGGTATGTCCTCAACTCTTGGATTACCTTGATGTGAAGGTGTAACTGACGTAGCTATCCCAAGGCTTTCTTCATCCTGTAATTCAACTCATGTACGGTCTGGAATGGCATCAACCCGCTATCGTAGCCATGGCCCTTGCCCAGACGGCTGTTCACAGCAATGACCTTGGTCCCTTTCTACACGAAGCAGAAAAGGCCGCCAGGTCGTCCTCCACCGATATGTCAACCATCTCGTCACTATACCATGCCGTCCACGACGACAAGAAGCTGGCCAATTCGGTGCACATGAGTGATTCGAATAAAGTCAGAGACGGCGTGTTAGCCCATGCGAGAGACGAGATGCTCAAGATCGTCAGCCAGGTCAAGGCGAAGCCTGAGGAGCTGGAGGAGAGGACGGTCGAGATGTACAACTGTGCTGTCTGGGCTGCGGCGTCGGCAGCCGTTCATCCACCAAAGGGGAAGATGACGAGATTTGATTTCTTCCTGATGTGAGTTTTGCATGCCTCGACTGTGTTGAATTGGCCGGCTGACCTCTTTAGACATCATGTCAACGCCTCCCCTGTGTGGTTGGTCATAAAGGATTCACCATGGATATCGACCGAGACCAAGGTCAGGCTTTTGGAGTGGAAGATCCGCATGGATCTTATGCAATATGCCGCCCGAGCCTGTCCGCCATTGTCGGTAGAGAAGATTGCCTCTTACAAGCCCAAGGACTCGGCCGGCAAGTCTGCTCATGGTAAGCCATCATCGAACTATCTCACTTCGGACCCTGTGTGCAGTCGATTGACAAGTACAGAAATCCTTTCTCGTGTCCATAATCTCGACGACGACGGTCACGTCATCAAATTAGGTCGTGCGGCGGCCATCTGCCACGAGGTATCGAAGAAGTACGAGGATAAGGACTGGTTGCCCCTCAAGGGCGACGACTTGTGGCTCAAGGTCTATCACTTGATTGTTGAGTCCGCCGAGGCCCCAGGTCAGCGATGGGTAAGGACTACTGGTCTTGAGGAGGCATGGAAGGACATCCCTTCCGCAGATTGACTCTCGCCTAAGCTATAAACGCGAGCGATTAATGTATGATTCAACGCTCTTCAATGTCCCGGGTCGCCTCTATATGGAAAGCAGTGCCTTGATTCCACAAAACCCTCTATAAAACGTCCTGACGCTATGAGTACACTACACTAAGCACCGTCAAGTCATATCATGCCACCCATTGGGTTCGTCTAATGTCTCCCACATACCATCCTTCTAACCAGCCAGCCATACAAATCACGACCACAATAAACCAACCCTACTGTGCCTTATATATCTTGAACGACTCAAACTCCCAATACGCATCAACAAACGCATCCGGGTTATCACTCACGTAGTCAACACACGTACTTGAACCTGCTCATCTCACGTCAGTTCCTCACCTCTCTTCACAAAGGAAGGGAAGGTTAACTCACCACAACCACTAGTATCCCACTTCGCCTCCGTCAAATCCCCACAGAGATCAATATTCGCAATGATACTCTGATTCCGGAAATGCGCGTCGATATCACAATCCGTGCCGGGGAAATCCGCCCAGGCCTCTCCCCACGCGCTGGGATCCGGCATCGTCTCCGTCGTCTCGTTCCCCAACCCGGCCGGGAGGGTCTCCCCGTTCCCAAACATCCACATCCGGATCCCCTCCTCCCGCCACTCCACCGCCATCACCCCTCCGCCTCCATCGTTGAACTTCTCCCCGAACGTGCTCACCCCACCGCCGACCCCACACCCCGTGTTCTCCGTGCCGTTGTAGCAGTCCAGGTTTCCCGCCGTGCCGGTCATCTTCCGCTTCACACCGCTCATGTCGCAGTTCTTGGTGGTGTGGAGACTGGCCTGGTTCCCGGTGTTGCCGAGGTTGGTGGCCTCGAAGACGTCGATCTCGCCGTTGGCGGGCCAGACGTCGGACCGCGGGTCGGAGAGCCAGAGCGCCGGCCAGGTGCCGCAGCCGTAGGGGGTGTGGAGGATGGAGAAGACGAAGAGGGTGTTCACCTCGTACTGGTTGGTGGACTCCACGCGCACCGAGAAGCGGCCCGTCGAGGCGTCCGGGTTGGACCCGGGACCGACGGTCGTGTCGACTTTCAGCACCGAGGTGTTGGTGTTGCTGGCGTAGGTGAGGTTGTACTGCGCCGCAGTCTCGCGAGGGACGTAGTGCACGTGTCCGTTGGCGGGATCGTAGCCGGTGAAATAGGTGAATTTGTCGAAGAAGGTCTCGCCGGCATCTGGGGAGGTGGTTAGTTCTGGAGAAGGGGGATGGAGGAGGGGGGGAAGGGGGGGAGGGCTGACATGTTTCTAGCAGGGTGTAGTTTAGTTTGGAATAATTTGGGTATCGGTTTTCTTTTTGCTTCTCTTTGGAGACCGTCACCGCCACGGGCACGACGATGACTATGAGTAGGATCACAGCTACGGCTGTCCACACCCGTTTCTTCGAGTACCAGGGCCTGGATACCTCTTCCGAGCCGTAGTAGCTGTGCGCCATCTTTTACAGGGTTGCCCGGTTGTTTTGGCACCCTGATCAGTCCGGTAACTTGTTAAGATCCCCGTATAAGTCGCAATCCGACGGTAGGTGAGGATGCTGGTCAAAGTGTGAAGGGTGCGGTCAACTCTGGTAGGGGACTGTGAGAGAAAGTTTCACGCCCGTTGCGGTACTGGCGCAAGACGCTTATCTCACCCTCTTCAGGACACTGCCCGTCCCTGGCCTGTAGCCCGTCTCGGCTTGATCGGGTGTTGTGTGGTGTGGTCGTCTTATACGTTGCATCTGCAGTTACCAAGCTATTCAAGAGTGGTGTGTCGCATGCACGCCGGGGTGAGATTCTGACTGGTTAAGATGCTGACAGGAACAGTTCCAGATTGGTTCCTAGCAGTGTACTTCAACCCTCCTACAGGCACCTTTAGCCGGATTTTTGTTTTTGTGATGGTGTGTCCCGTCCAAGTACAAGCGAGCGGTGCGCTTTCCAGTGCAGATTCGATGTGTATACGGGTGAGAGACTTCATGCACTCCACACTCAATGGGATTTTAGGTGGTAAACACAGTCGCTCAGTATTGGGCGGGCGTAAGATAATAAGGGTACCAGGAGGTATATCACCTCCTGCAACCCTGGGAGCTTCCGCATTTCAGAATGCGACCGTCGAGCTGTGCCAATGAAAAGTGTGCTCTTACTGTGCCATCTTGGATTACGACTGCCTTTCGTCCCCACGCCCTAGCAAAAGTGGAATTTTCGTATTGACAAAGGGCAGTGTATGAGATTGAACATGGCCATTATTGGCAGTGACGCGCGTTTGGTCCACACAAAATTGTTGCGAGGGACATGCCGATCCTCAATTGGGAACGGGTACGCGTGTAAGAGACACTATCAGGCTCAGGCGCATGAGTAAGGTAACCAAAGGGTTGTCGAACCAGTCCGGTACCTCTTTTCGAGAGTAAGCTATGCCTTGACATTATTCACAGAGTAGAGAAGGGTGCTGCGCATACGATATATGGTCCAAGGAATATCCCACCCGTATATATCCCATTTGAATTATGCGAGCACGGCTAACAACCCATCTCATTCATGCGCTAACATTGACCTCTCCTAGAACATAGCAGTTTACTCATCGTCCTCATCTACCCTCGCCCTCTTGGCCCTCCCTGAGTCCTCATCCTGCGTGTTCAACCCATACCCCCGCTTACTCGTCGAGCTCTGCTCAACCTCCGACAAGAACTTATCCACATTGAAGGGATCAGTTGTGTCCTTGACGAACTCCACCGGTCCAGACCGCGCCTCGGCCTCATCGGCTCCCTTGAACTTGCCCTTACCCAACGCCTCGCCAAACCTGTTGCCTTTTTGGATCCGTGACATTTCCGCATCACCGTCGCCCTCATCCTCATCGTCCAGGTTCCGAGGCCGGTAGATGCTGCTGATGGCGTCCTGAGCGGCAAAGAGAGGCTTATCGTAAGGGTTATCCTCATTGAACCCGCTCTCAAAACCGCTGGACTGGTTGAAGAGCCGAGAATCGTACATGCCCTCGGTGGATTGCGTTGGTTTGGCCAGTCCGAGCGCAATCTTCTCAGAGATGTCTCTGTTCTGCTCACGAGCAAGGACTTGAATCCTTCTCTCGGCACCCATGCGCGACTGTTTGAGCTTGCGCTCTTCTTCCTGGCGCCTCTCACGACGCGCGCGTTCCCGCTCCCTGACATCCGAGGCATCGCTGTCCGAAACCGACTCGGAATCGCTATAGCTGCGCGATCTCGATCTTGACGACCGTCTTCTTCCGGCGCCTGCTCTCTCCTCACGAGCCTTTTGTGCCAACTGCCGCAGGTGCTCCTCCTTCTGGGCCCTTTCCTTCTCTGCCAGCCTCTGCTGCATCGCCGCTCTCTGCCTAACTTCCTCCCTGGCATGTCTGTCAGCCATAAACAAGGCTTCTGAGAACTGAGCAAACTTGTCGTTGATCTCCACATCCTGTAGTCCACGACCATCGGCTGCCAACCGCTTGTCCAGAGGCACCGTGTAACCCTTGGGGTTCTTCCAGTTCGACACAGGCGGTGGTATCCTCCACATCTCCTGGTCTTCTGCCGTGAGCTTCCGAGGAGGTGAATGCATAACGGGTGGTGGAGGACTGGGCGGTCCTCTAGGAATCTTCTTGTGCTTGAATTTAGGTGGCTCCATAGGGTCCCTCTGACGTTCCACAATCTTCATGATCCGGTCTTGTTTCTTAGAGTTGTCGCCCATGTGATTCGACGGCTTATACTGCACAAACGTAGGGTCCCGGCGTCCGCCAACATTGACGTTCTTGGGCTTCTGCGCGATGACCGCGCCGCTGACCAGCTTAGCAAGCGCTTCTTGTGTCCGCTGCTTAGTCGCCTCGATCTCCTCCTGGCTCGGTCTCTCCAGACTGATGTCGCCGGCATCAGCACGTTGTCGTAGCGGAATCAAGTCTTTGAATGACGTGTGGATGATCCGAGTGTCGCTATGTCCCTGACGCGCGATGGCGTCGAATTTGACCTTTCCTTCACCATCAACCTGAATCGCCAGTGCGTTGTTGGCCGTAGAAGATTTCTTGCCCATGTCAAGCGGGTATTGAGCGACGGGGATCTCGGGGAAGGCACCGCCGTCGCCAAAGTCCTCGGGGGCACGCGGCCTCCATCCTGCGCGGCTCCCATACGGTGGTGGACCTGTTCTCTGAAGCGCAAATGTTAGCTGCTACAAGTATAGAATCCAACGCGAGACATGTTTACTTACTCGTAGCACAACTTGCGTATCATCGAGCTGGTCGGCCCCAACTATCCTCGGTCCCCGTGGCTGGGCTCGCGACGGAAGGTCTTCATCTTCGCCAGTGTACTTTGGTTTCGGTAACGCCCTTGCCAAACCAGTAGCTAGCGAAGTCATGGCGTCTTATATGGTGCTGAAGTTGAGGAAACAATTGCGGTGCTGGTCAAGCGGCAACTTTTCTGTACTTTTGTTATTTCGAAGTCGTTGTTCACCATGTATTTTAGTGCACGGACGTGCCCCACTTTTGGCAACTAGCACCCCGACCTGCCACTGTTGGAGCAAAAGGGATCTTAAGGGGAGATGAACGGAGTTCGGGTAACTGTATTACATTTAGAACCTGGCTCAAATACAGTGTCTACGTGACCGAATAGGCGGGTACACAAGACGACATCGTGGTGCTTGCATGTATCGTTATAGCCTTGGTGTTCCAGAACGCAGTTTATTGGATGAGTCCATTTGGAATATGTTGTGAACTTCCATCCTCGGTGACTGACTGCCAACACCTCATGATTTATTGGGATTGAAAGTCCCTGATCGCTTAGACGCTCTACCACGTAATACTACTCCATGAATTCAAGGGGGAAATATCATTGCAGAGTTCCTTTGACCCTTCGCTAGCAGTCCAGTTGACATGGGAGATAAGACGAGAACTGCAGAGGAAACAAAACAAATCGCCCGACTCCTGTCAAGTCGCGATCCAAAAGACCATCCATCTCCCGCTATGATCGGTAACGGTAAGGGCCAAACAAATGGGTATAAGCCAGAGTTTTGGAGACGGCCGTAACTAGGGAACAGTCATGTATCATTATCGTTTGCGATCACTGTCCGCATCGTCAGCTCATGGAACCTGGGAGTGTCTGGGATCTGAAAGGGAAAAGACTCACGTGCTCAGCCGCCTAGAAAGTGTCTGTAACTTCTTATCGTTCTCGGCTTCCCGGGCGGCACGCTCCAAAGCCTGCTGCCGCTCCTCGGCCGACTGCCTCACAACTTCATCGTGACTGGGTGGCAGCCTCTCGTTCTGAAGATCCACCTTTCTAGCGTCCTCAAAGCTGCTAATGGCATTCTTGATACCCTCAGCTCCAAGCATAAGCGTGCCGGCCGGCAGCCGTCCGCCGGAGACAGTCTTCAGCTCCGTGACCCTTTCAGACTCTTCTCTAAGAACTTGGAAGACACGAGATAAGCGACCGATGGCGAGGATCTTATTCTTGATGGCGCGCCTCTTGTACTCAATCGACTCCGGGTCGTTGAGAGCCGGTGATGCCAGGGGTGGCGACACGGGTCCTGACGCCGATGGGCTCGAGGCATCGTCCTTAAGCTCCTCCTCCGAACACGTGCTCAGGATAGCAATGAGCATGTCTGTGATCTTTTCACCGACAAACGGCAATGACCACGTGAAAACGTCCATAAAGTTTGGGAGCCAATAGGGGTGGGGCGTGCAGTTAAACTGCCGAATGTTCATGACGTTGTTTTCGTACTTCAAAACAGCAGCCTTATTGTTGTAGACGTCGAGGTAGTTGGGGGCCGAGAAAATGGTCATCACACTGGGAAAGCCAGTCGTGCGAGTCTTCCTGTACATCCGGTACCCAGCGTCCTGGGCCTCATGAGCACGAATAATAGAGAGAAGATTGTTCTTCTCGAGGAATGAGCAGGCAGCATGATATGAGAAGAAGTACGAGCAACCGCGGACATGGTTGTGGATGAAGTAGTCACTCGACTTCTCCTGGCCAAAGTCTTCCAGGGGGTCGGCCCACAAGATATCACACATCAAGCCCTGGGTGGGAGGTTCTCTGAAGCGGTCGATCTTCCGGAGGTCGTCGAGAGTGTGGAGCTCCGGACTCAACCCGCCGTGAATACACAGGAACTGTTTGTTCATCACTGCCGCCAGCGGCAGACAGCAGAAAGACTCCATGCATGCGTCGTAGATCGCTTCGGAGTACTTGTGTTTGCATTCGAGCTTGAAGGTGAAGTAGTCGGTAAGATGGCGACACTCGTGGTTACCACGGAGGAGCCAGAGGGTGTTCGGGTAGTGGATTTTCAAACACCACAAGTAGAGCACACACTCGATACTGAAGTAGCCGCGGTCGACGTAGTCTCCCAGGAACAGATACCTGGTCTCGGCCGGGTCACCACCGACCTCAAACAGCTTCATCAGATCGTAGTACTGTCCGTGAACATCGCCGCAGACGGTGATGGGGGCGTCCATCTCGAGCAGGTTGGGTTCTTGTCGCAAGATCTCGGTACCCTTCTTAATGATCCAGAGTGCTTGCTCCTCGGTTAAGCGGCCTTCCCGGTAAAAGTGTTGCTTCAGGAAAGCGATGTTGGGCTTTTGGTGCGTCTCGTCCTCGAAGAACTGCTCATCGGTAGGCTTGAACATGGCAGGAGCCTGCACATCTATCGAGATCACATCGATTAGTCCATCTGCGCGGTGCGGGCTGGGCGAAGAGCTTATGTGCACAGGACTGTACCTTTGCAGACCCGCTCCATCGTGCTCACTTGGGTGCCATCTTCCATGACATGGATGCTGAAGTCAATCTCCACCGGAGGCTTCTTGTCACGAATGGCACGGATGGCATTGTCGACCTGCTGGTTACGGCGCTCGTCCGAATCCCCGTTGTTGGGTGCGCCGGAATCCATACTGAAAGGCGGCACGAGGCTCCCACGTTGGGCGGGAACAGGCAAAAAGATGCTGCGGAGAGTGCAAGGCAATAAGCTGTAATCCGATGTATTGCAGTCGACAGCTGAAGATTGACCCCAAAGCAGCAATATCACACCCGACCTGTGCAATGGAAGGATGACGGGGAAGTTGTATGTTCACAGAGATTTGGAAGGTAGGGCTGGAATGAGGAAGCGTTTCGAGGGTCGACCAATGCTTGAGGAGGCGAACACTTTCTTGAAGGGGTCGCTGTTGCTGTTCCAATGTTCCAGGTTGCCTTCCAAAAGGTGGGCTGGGCCACCCAAGAGGGGCAGTTAGGGGTCAGCTCGGGTCTACATACCTTACGTAAGCGCTCAAGCTCAGATTCAGGCAGCCGGGAGTATCTTCAACGTCATATGGGATGAGATGCCAAGAGATCTTCCTGTAGGAGAAAGGTTCGTATGTGTACAAGATCAGGTCGAATACCAGCCTCGCTGTGAGTGAATGGCAGCGTACATGCGTCCACGTAGTGTGCGCATCAAGTTATGTAACTGGCAACGGTAGAGGAACCATGATCTTTGCTCGTCAGACCAATTCCACGACTCTCTACCTGGCCTGAGCTGCTTGTCCTAGTGCCTCTTCTTTGACAAGCAAGTTGGTGCCCCATACTTGAGAGAGCAGCATTAACTACAGCAATGTGCTCATCAGAAGTCTGCAGTATGGGCGTACCTATCTCAGGTGCTCTCCCATGTGACGCTGTCCGCTTCGGTTGTCATGAAAATCTGTCAAGGCATGATCTTCGTGTTGGCTAGCCACGCTTCATTGGTCCTTACGAGAAGAAATAGGTGGCAAGGCATAATCGTGTTGAAAAGCCTTGCCAATTTATGCTGATTGATGAGCTCCTGCTGGACCCTGCAGGTGCGTATGAGAGCCTGGAATAGTTTAGCTCAACGTAGAGGTCACTACCCTAGGTACCAAGCTACCCTACACTGCTCCTCGGTGTCGCTTGCATGCGATGCTTTGAGACCTATTACAATTCATGCTTAAACTTAGGATCGCTTCCACTTTAACAGTCAGTCGCGTCGCTAGGTATTCAGATGAAAAGAGAACACTACCTCACAATAAATGCTTCATTTCCTAGTTCAACCAGCTTATGGCGCACAGTAGCCTCCGTCCACAATGATGTCCGTACCAGTCGTATAAGACGAAGCATCTGAAGCCAGGTACAGGTATGCGCCCTTCAGTTCTGATGGCTGTCCCTCACGTCTATTTGTTGCGGTTAGTATACGGTGCTTCTAGATGGCTTTGCAAGGCAAAGTTTAGGCTCGGAAAGACTCACCCCATAGGAATCTTGTCATTCCATGTACTCCTCGTCGCAGGGTCACAGAACTTGGAGATCTCCGTGTCGATGTATCCCGGAGACACCGAGTTCGCCCTCGCGAATCCGGCCCATTCAACACCCAACGATTTGCCTGCTAGTGTGTTAGCACTGATCCTGCGAGCAGGCGAATCAGCCCATCACTCGTCCAGAACTTACAAAGGTGAATGACAGCCGCCTTGCTAGCATTATACGCAGCCTGCAACTGCGGAATATTGGCAATGTGTCCGCTCATACTCGCCGTAGCAATGAAGCTACCGAGGTTGTAGTTCTCCAACTTCTTTCCATCGACAGTCGTGCCCTCCTTCTTTTGTCTGCGGAAGTGCCTTCCAGCCGCGCGAGCGCAGAAGAAGGTTCCGTCGACGTTGGTGGTGGTGACTTTGTGGTAGTGGTCCAAACCACCATCCAACATGGGTCCCTGTTCCCATGCTACACCGGAGTTGGCGACGAAGATGTCGAGCCTGCCGTTGAACTCCTTCACGATATCGTCAACCGCTTTCTCGACTGATTCATACTTCTGGACGTTGACTTGGTAGGCTTTGCCTGCAGTTGGAACGGTGAGTTAGTCGAGATCGCCCAGAGGTGGCTCAGCGGATTGGGGGCTGTATAGACGCACACTTCACGCCGTAGGTCTTCTCGATGGCTGCCGCCTCGTCGAGGGCTTTCTTGTTGCTGTTGTACCAGATGGCAACGTTGGCGCCAGCTTCGGCGAAGCCTTGGGCAACGGCCAAACCGATGCCCGCACCGGCGCCGGAGACAATTGCTGTCCTGCCCTTGAGAGAGAACAGGGGCAGGACTCGCGTCTCCTGTGGTGCTACAGTGTTGTCGTGCGCGAACTTTCCGTCTTGCATGTTCTCCGCCATCTCGAGCTGTATATGTAGACCTTGGGTATATACTGGAAAGTGTGATTGCGGAAGTCTGACGGGAATAGTGCTTTACAAGGTATATTTCTCTGCTATGGTGTTGAGGATGCTGAAAGGAATTGGGACTTGGAACGTGTTTATATCACTCGTCTCCTCACAAAGACAACCTTTTTGGCGGCCCAAACGGCACCTATCACCAGCTTACCGTGTCACAGGCTACATGCGGGATGATGCCATTCCAAGGCATTCCGTGGAGCGCCGAGCCCGAGTTGAAAGGGACCGACCCAGTCGCTAGCGGTTTCAGACGCTTGATAGGTGCGCCAATCCCTCCTGGCTCCAGTGCCTTGCATCAGAGGAACGTTACTAAGTGGGAAGCTTGGTGGTTTGGCGGGGCAATGGGATCCACGATCGGCAGCGACCTTCAGGGACCTGAGGAGGGGCATTGGTTCAACAACACCAGGTAGAGGAAAGACAAGAAAGCACAATCAAACCTGAACATGAGCATCAGCAGGTCGAGCATCAGTGCTAGATTGATGGTTCTGGGAATAGCATCAACGGTGGATTCATGGTACATCATCCGCGATACCTAACTCTACATAGTTTGTGAGGGGCACGTGCTTGTGGAGAGATAAGATACCCCTGGCTTGGCTGAACTTGGAAGTCCGACGAGAACCATCTTGGCAGGTTCAGGGTTTCGACTCGCGCATGAGGCATCGCGTAAGTCCATTTATTCAACATCTTGCATGTTGCTAAATTCAAGACGGTCCGTTTTCCTCCGATGACCGAGCATTTCTTCCAACCTAGAAGAGGTTTCCTTGTCCCTCGGGCGGCAGCGGCTTCCTTGTGATAGAAAAAGGCGTGAAAGGGCGGAAGGATATTCGCGGAGGCATCGAGACGAGTCTACTGGCTCTTCTGGCAGTGTTCCGCTGCTTCTCCCAGAGAGTGAAGGAAACAGGTGTCGCTGGCAGTTCGACAGGTGATATCGCAGGTTCTGCTGGTTCGGGGTTCTGATTGCTTTCCCGAGTGACTTTCTCCTGGATTATGGCTTTGTCGAATTCTGCAGATGGTGTATATGGCGGTATCTGGACGACGGACGTCCTGGTGAATAATGGGAATGGAGGGTGATTTCCGAATGGACCCAGAGTAAGTCTTGGTGTCTTGCTCTTGACTTCCAGCTCTGCTTGAACTCGTCTTGAAGATCCTTTTAGTTCGTCCTCCACGCCTTGCTGGTAGCTCAAAGGTCGATATTGGTTTTGACGTGTTGATGGGCCTTCATGGGCCTGGAGAGTTCGGCCTCTCAACCTGAGAAAGTTGAAGAATCCTACTCTCTTCTTCCATACGATCCATACCACTCCTGCAACCAAGATGACCAACCCGATGGTCGATCCTGTTATGATACCGCCCCTTCCAGTTCCCGCTTGTACGTTTGTTGTTATGGTTGTATTCGTCCATGGGACTGGCGTCTCGGTAGGAGAGGCCAGAGACGTTGATATTGCCGTGCTTGTTGGAGTAGGAGCGTGTGTCGCAAACTTCGTCGCCACTGCTGCTGGTGCCGTCTGTGTGACAAGTGACGAATATATTGTCTGATCCCTTGCCATCAGACACCTCTGCGCACCCAGTGTACCCTCGCAATTGTATCCAAAGGGGCAGCATCTCTCGCCGCATGTAGGGAGACTGGCCCCTAGGGCCGTTGTCAGAACGGGACTATCCGAGTGTAAAGATGCGTTTTGAGCCTGAATATTACAGGTAATCGGCATGATCTCCGTACATGACTGTCCACCAGGACAACAGAGCGCGGTAGTGTTGGAGGCAAGTGCGACACAGACGGTGTCGGTCGGGCAGTAGAAGTTGGCGGGTAGACCTCTACCACAGTGCTGGAAATCCGAACTGGATCTCTGGTATGAGGAACGAGCCGGAGTGCTGCTGGGTATGAACATGGCGAGACTGGTGATGGTAGCGAACGCATACTAGTGGACGAGAGACAAATGGTAGTTTGACTAGAAGAACGTTGAGGAGAGGAGACGGTAAGAACAAGAGGTCATATGGAGAATATCAGTTTGTGAAGCACTAGTCCAGAGCAGCTCAGCAACCGTATCCATGGCTCACTGAGAGCTATCGTCGGGTCTAGCAGCGTGAGCCAGGTTGATTCAGCAAGCTCCAAGCCACCGACCACTCGACGTGACCCATTAGCCGCGTTCAACCTGAAGCACATCATGATCCGCTACCAACATGCTTCCTCGTGGCAAGTCATCCACAGGAATATGCCTTACCAAGGAGACAACGCACACGCGAAAGGCACCAACATACAACACCCCTGACGGCAGGATAACCAACATCTCACGCTAGGCCGCGATTCATGGCCAGCACAAGGTTTACCATCAGCCAAGCGACCTTTCTTTGGTCAGGTAGGCGCGTTCTGGATGCGTTGAAGGATTGTCGGTTCCGGCAGTCTGGATGTCGCGACTATTCATCGTCCATGATTGGTTCACAGGACATCCTGGGCAGATTCTGTAACACGTTTCGCGCTTCTGGGCATTGGCATTGATACGTGTTGCAGTACTTCCAGAAGACTGCCAGAGCAATCCGTAGCTGGGTGTTTACTGGCACTGCTCAACTTGATTCGATTTCCTAAGGCGTCAAATTCAGGATGTCGATGTAGTTCAAAACGGTAGATGGCGTGGGTGAGCATGTATTTACAGCTGGCTGAAGTGCTCGACCCGAAGCGGGGCCCATGCCGAGGTGTCTAGTCTAGCCCGGATATCACGCCGGCCAATCCCGGCTTTCACGCTCCGTTTCCCGCAAGACAACATTAAAAGATGATGATGAGATCCGCACTCAAGCCTGGCAGACATTTGCTCTCTGGGAGGTAAGATATTCTTTTGGTAAGGTCGAGAGTGAGAAGCCCAGCATTAACGAGTCCATAGCCTCACACTCCCTGCCTCCTCATCAACGGTCGTTGTCCGACCTCGACTTAGCCATGTAGCTCGATATAGCACCAATTCGCTACGGATCTCAGGACATGAGACATCTATAGCACTGAAAAATGTTGAAGGCGTAAAGCGAACGAGAACCGACCTGTATGCGCATAGCTCACCTGGAACTCTTCCCCTCACTCGTAACTGACGTGAGCCACACAATGCAGTACAGGTTTGTGGTTACGGTATGTTACTATAACCCCAAACAATTGAGCATGGATATAAGTCTTACGATGTGCAGAGACAATTGCCGATGCTCGACATGCGTGAACCAGGATACAAGGCAGAGAAACTTTGATACCTTCCAGGTATGGATCCCTCCGTAGAGGTAGTGTGTTCTCGCACACAACAGGCTAAACAGCCTTGCAACTCGTTCACTAGATACCTCATGACATTACTCCTCAAAAAGTCGAGAATCTAGAAGACCAGATTCATGTTACCTGTAAGTCAAGTCCACCACAACAGGAAGGTAGCCTAAGAGAAAGAGACGGTAATGCTAACCACTGGCATGAGTCAACAGGGCCCGATGGTCATCAGAGCACATACACTTGGAATTTCATCGACCACTACCTTTGCCACGATGAGAGACCAGTTGAGAGTGTAAAGTGAGTTTGAACAGGTCTCCTGGCTCATACCTGCTCGTCCTAACCATAAGTCTTGAGCTAGGACGCAATTCTTCGGTGCTGAAGCCGCATCCAACCCGCCGTCCGTCAAATTCGACGCGGCTATGCGCGAGGATGACGTGGGAATGGCGGATCTGATGGCCAAGATTGTGAGTTAAGTTAGGTCGTCTCTCATGGCTCTGTCTAACCCTAGTATAGAGGACACATGGGTTCGCCGTGGTGCAAGACACTCCATACGACGACCCCAAGCACACCGAGCGCCTCCTACAACGTATCGGCCCCATTCGCGAGACTCATTACGGCGGCTTCTACGACTTCACGCCAAACCTGGAGCTGGCAGACACGGCTTATACGAATCTAGCTCTGCCCGCCCATACTGACACCACATACTTCACCGAACCAGCGGGTCTGCAGTCCTTCCATATGCTGTCCCACAAAGGCGCGAGCCCTGGCGAGAAGGTCGATGGCGGCAAATCTCTCCTCGTCGACGCTTTCCACGCGGCAAGCATCCTGAAGACCGAGGCCCCGGAGCTGTACAAGTGCCTCCATGCCACGGGCATACCGTGGCACGCCAGTGGAAACAACGGCATCACCATCACCCCAAACAAACTCTACCCGGTCATCGAAACGGAAAACCAACAGGATCCGGACACACCCGTCCACCGCATCCGATGGAACAACGACGACAGGGGCGTTGTACCGCCCAGTGCCGACCGCTGGTACGAGGCTGCGCGCAAGTGGAACGAGATCCTGAAGAGGAAGGAGATGGAGTGCTGGATCCAGCTGGAGCCGGGCAATGTCTTGGTCTTTGATAACTGGCGCGTTATGCATGGTCGGAGTGCTTTTACGGGCATCAGGAGGATCTGCGGTGCTTATATCAACAGGGATGACTGGATCTCGCGGTGGAGGAACACGAACTTCCCTCATGAGGAGGTGCTGAAGCATGTCATTGGGTGAAGACAGGTCAATCAGGAAATCTATACGTCTATTGGCTTCTGGTCTACTGAAATCTATGCCTGGGCCGGATAGACTCATGTCGTGAACTCATTCATCAAGGGACCGTACCTTGAGCTCCTTCGCAATCCTGTACATACTAGCCGGCCACCAAATATCGTCATTCTCTTCTTTCCCCTCCTCGTCTTTATACCAACCTCTCTCACCCACACTCTCCACAATCTTCCCCAGTTCCCACCTCCCGATCCCACCAATCCACCAAACTCCGTCTAATAACATGGCCAACACAAGCCAATGGGCAAAGATATCTAGCACGAGTCGTTGCGTACCGTTTAGCTGCATCAATAATTCACCAGCTGCAGTAGAGGGTATGAGATCCAATATCGGCTGGAGGAGACGCAGATACTCCGCAGGAACACGGTTGATGAATGCCGTGATCGTCCGTCTCGTGGGATTGGTATGCGTCGCCATCGTCACGCGAGATAGATAGTCTCTCAACCACGGTGAGACGCGGGAGAGTCGGCTCTGGACTACCAGCGGCGGGGTTTTCGTCTTGCTGGCTTTTCTCCGACTACCGGTAGACCCGAACGTTTCCGCCGCAATATCATCTAATATGTCAAGTGCTGCAAGACATACCACTATCTCGGGATGTTCTCCTTGATCACATGGCGAAGGCTGGAGAGTCTGCTTCTGGTCTTTGACTTTCTGCCGCAATCTCGCCAGTGCAGAAACGCAGGTAGCAGCCAGGATTGGCATAAAGACTTGCCGCGTCCGTTTTGTTGGGCCGTCTTCTGGTGTAAAGAGACAGCTCCCCAGTGAACTCTGCTGGCCGCAATGGGTTGTATTCGTCCTAGCCAGCATGAAGTCCTTGGCCATCAGGAAATCCGGCATCTCGGCGCCAGTCTTCAGCGTTCTTTCTCTACACATGGCCTTTTCCTGGTTCCCCGATAGCGTACTTGCACCGTCTTCAGACTCGGCCGTGTCATTTTCACATTCCGGTATAGGCCAGATGCGCCGCACGAACAAGGTTAATCCACTGGCTCTGGTTTGGCACAAAGTCCGGACCTAGTGAGGAGACTTCAGCTGGTGAGGCGGTCTCTGCAAAGAAGACCCGGACGGCGTGGTTAGCGGAGCCATAAAGGACCATCAAGGGTGCGTTGGAGAGGATGTGATCGTAGGACTCGTCGTCGGAAATGGTGAGTGTGAGGTCGGTCTGCGTTTGAGAGAGGGAGGATCTGTGATGTTGGTCGGCGAAGGCAAGGAGAGTGAGGATGTGATACCGTGCCCGGGACCGGATGGAAGAACAAGAGGAGGGCGTTGTTTGAGCATGGGTGAGCATGTCGCGGGCTTTGCAGACTGCGGCAAGAGCCAAGATGGAGTCCATGAGTATCCTGGAGCGGAAGGCGAGTATCGGGAATCCGGTCTGTAGAGCATAAAGATCCACGGCATCGACAGCGATGGTGAGAGAGGTGTGAGCCAGGTAGTGGTGAAGCAGGGGGAGCTCGATGGGTGTTGAGCCGTTGGAAAGCTGCGGATGGGTTGTCAATGGTTCAGTGTACGGGGTAAGGAGATCGTCAGCTAAGCTGGTTTGTGTAAAAGGGTTGTGTAGCTGTGAGCAAGATATATCAACGTCAGGTGGTAAGTTGTTCTCACTATGAGACGAGTAAGGAGTTTCCCATGTCCTGATAGGGGGTGAAATAGGTGATGATTCCACAGGCGTGCGCGCTGACGGAGGACTGCTTGAGCTCGAGGAAGTTGTCGTGGTTGAAGGCTGCTCATCTATGCAAACGGCTTCGGAATCCAGGAAACCGGACCTTGGTAGACTGGATGGTCTAGCTTGGGGCCGTGCTGTGCTTGTACAAGTACTGATCCTATTTTTGTGACGGTACTGGCAGGTCAAATCTCTGTTGATGCATCTTGTGCAGCGGGGTGTAAGCTCATCGCACTGTTCTTGCCATCAGTATACTGAGCTAGAAGATAATCTGAGATTCTGTATCGACCTTCTTTCGCGACTCCTTGCACGGAAGACATCCATTCTTGGACTTCTTATGCGCCCTACGTAGCCTACACACAACCGCTGGCTTGTCTAGGTGGGAGGGTCTGTCCATGGCTATGACAGTAAAACAAGTATTGTCATGACCTTAAAAGATCACAGAAGGCCTCCTGCTGGACAATATAGCACACACGAGTCCGTCTTCTGCTGAATCCATTTTATTCCATTCACTTGAGGTCCGGGAATATAAACAGTTTCCATGTGCCTCAATTCCGAGTCGAGGTAACTCTCGTTACACAGCCCCATGTATGGTCTTATCCTTGTCTCTCACCATTTGCATTTCATCATTTCATCAGCGGGGTCAGGGTGATTGACTCTACCGGCGACAACGCGTGGTGAGTAAGGTACGAATTAGGTGCAGTCTTGGCATAAGCAAGCCACTTGCAAGTGACATACAACTCCTCGTCATCTCTGCCTTTTTGGAATCTTCGGGGCTATGCAGCTTAAGCTTAATATCCTCTTCGCCGCTAGCGGTGCTGTACCGAATCCAAAGATTTGGAATATCTTATCTTTTCTATGGCCGGGCACATTCCTCGGTCAGAGTGAGAGGTGCACCTAGATTCTCCTTGGCCATGAAGTGCGGATCGACGGGCATCGTCATGAGTTAATGACTCCGTGTTTCTGCTTTTCGCGTTGCCTTTTGGAATTGTTGTCGTGGAGGCAGAACCTGCGGATGTCCTCAGATAACTGAACGGATTCGGTCTGACGGCCTTGATGGTATGGCTTCAAGGAGCAAACAAAAGCACAAGTGGATGGTGACCGGCTTGCGTGTGACGAGAGGACTTTGACGTTGGAGGTAGCAGAGCAACCATGGCATACTTTTGAGGTTGGATCCAAGACTTGAGCAACTGTTGAACAGTTAAACTTCAGTGTTCTGTCGGGCCATGAGAATGTCTATAATATGAGAACTTGCAGCATACACACGGCCAGCATATGATGTACGGGTATCGACCCGAAGATGCTCGATGTCAGGACCTCGATCCACTCCTTGGGGTAGGCTCTCGACTAGCGTTGCTGAGTGGCTGATAATCCAAGCAGTTGAATACGCCATACTAGTAATCTATACCAGTCCGATCTATGGGGGCAACTTATACCTCGCTAAACGTTCCGCTACCTTGAAGCCGACAACACATCGAACCCCATGATGTGGTTAGCGGCCCAATATCCGATCAGGGGCTCTATTATGTTTGTTCAAGGATTTGCCAGGACAAAACATGGCATGTCTCAGACTTTCTATCACTTAGCATCAATAAGTTCATCCCGGCCGTAGCTCCTCCTTGTTGTCATGGTTGCTCACCATTGTGTGACCATGGGGTAAGACTCACCGACATCTTCCCAGCATATCAGAGAACGACCAACAAGTTGGAATCATCTTGACCATGGAGTGGTCCACTGTAGGGCAATCGAAGCGTTCAGGTGTTTCCAGGAAAGGCTTGTTGTGGAAATCTACCCGGCGTATAGAAGCAGCGTGTCAGCAGCGTATTACGTACACAACCAGCTAGCCATGGCGTATACTGCGCACAAGTCTAAGCGTATGCCAGACGCAAGAGCAGCCTTCATTACAGTATTTCGACAGGTTTGTGCTGTCGAACTATCAGTATTTGGAATAGTAGACTTCGGTCTTGGTATGCCCTGCCTACAGATGACTTCTCAGTATCAGCTCTCCCGAGTACTTAAAGATGCTCGACCACCCTCAACAATACATCCTTCTCATTACCAAACAACAGCTAGCTATCGTTCTCTATCTTACAGTTATATATACCATTATCTGAGCCGATACAATGTTCTCCAACAGCATGATCAGCCTCACTACTGCCGTTTTCGCTTTGTCCGCCTTGACAACGGCGGCACCTCGCAACATGGATGAACGAACTCAGTCTCGTCTGAGCTTGACTGAGCAGTTACAACTGGCGGATCTGTAAGTCTAACAGTTCAAGTGAACAGAAAGTGTGTAAAGAAACATCTTCAAGCTAACCATGACCCTCAGCACTGCCGAACGTTACGCCCTACTCCCAAACGACAGCGACTTTGTCTACGATTACAACAAGTCCGATACTGGACTGGCGGATAGAAAGTCTTTCCCTGCGCTGGAAGGCCTCGGCGGCTCCCTGGCAATAGCAGATTTTCCACGTATGTTCATCCACTCCCCAACCCCTGAACCACAACTAACACCCCTCTGCAGCCTGCAGCATGGCAGCCCTTCACATTCACCCACGCGCAACCGAGATCTTCCTGGTAGTTTCAGGCAATATCATCACCGAGATGATACCCGAAGCCGGTGTTCTCACCGCCAACGGAACCCAGCGTGTTATCCGCACCGAACTCAAGCCCCAACAAATGACCGTCTTTCCCCAAGGCGCCTTTCACGCTCAGATCAACCCGTACTGTGAAAGTGCTCAAGCTGTAGCTGCGTTCACCTCTGATAACCCCGGTGCCGGCTTTGTTGTGCCCCAGACGTTTGCTCTGACGGATGAGTTTGTTGAGCCTTCGTTTGGTGGCATCATCAAGGGGGAGGACCTTGAGAAGGTCAGGCATGCTATTCCGCAGGCTGTCGTGTTTCAGATGGATGAGTGTGTTAAGAAGTGTGGTGCGCATAAGAAGGCCTAGGTGAAGAAGGCGATTCTGATGGGTGGCTAGGAGTAGACAAGACCGAGTTGCCTGTAGCGCTGCGTAGGTTTTAGTGGTGACTGTAACAGAGGAGGAGAACGTACCAGGTATTGCTTCGCGATTGAAGACGCGGTATAATGCCCATTCAGCCCTTCTGTCTTTATAGGTTAACATGAAGAAGAAAGTTTCCCTTCAGCATTTGCGACGAGGGAAGCCTGGAATGTCTCAGCCCGATCGTCATGCCTAGATTATTTGCCTGATCTTGATTATAAACTTTCCTTTCTGTAGGCGATGACGGGCCCAGGGTATTGTCGCAGGACTGAAACACTCTCCCTCAGAGCAAGGCACGCTGAACCCGTAGGATGTGCCTCGAAGGATCCAATCATTCGATAACGATCCATGTCTCACAAACAGAGCCAACTGCAAGATATATCACGGACAACAAATCCGATGTGATCTCAAGAAGCAACCGAGCATGAACCCAAGTCGTGGGATAATACTCTCTTCAACGCTAGTAGCACAGACACGATGTCTTCGACCACGCCCACCAAAAGACGATGGACCACCCTCCGCATCATTCGCTTGGCGACAAACATCTTTATACCCATAATCGTCGTCGTTCTCTTCGCCGTCTACAACCTCTACATCTACAACTACACCTTTCGCTACAAGCTGCCGGTTCCGAAATCAGCAGTCATAGCCAACGTAACCCTGATCTTGACCTTCCTGTTTATTGCTCGGGTGACAGACATGGTCCTTGATTTCTCCCAAGACATGAGCAATGCTGGTCTTGGCGATGCCGCCCTCGAGTCTGGTCAAGTGGAAGACGTGGCGGGTCGACTATGGGAGCACCTCGAGCCGCACTTCACCGAGATGCGAAAGACGGACCACGCGCTTAGCGGACCACATCAGCCATGGGCGTCAAGGGAGGACCCCGGCAGTCACCGAGCCAACGTTGATTCTCCCGTCTCGCCACCATGGCCGCCGAGATCCAACTTCATTATCACGAATCCAGATGAGGAAAGCGTGAGCTCGACAAGGGCAAAAGCTGAAGAGGCAGCCAGAAGCAGGGTGCAGCCCGGGCGTGACTTGTCATCACACCCGAAAAAGCCCCCTCGCTATCCCGTAGTGCCTGTCAAAACATACATTCCCTTCAGGCCCCCCAAATCGCGAACGCCAACCCCTCCTCGTCGTCCAGACCCAGACTCAACTCACGCTCCGCGTTTTTACGGAAGCTATGCACCCGAGCAGAACACCAGAAGCCCCTACTTTGAAGGCTACAATGGCCATTCGGGGGCTGATGCTGCGACACGGTCACGCTATCAGCAACCCAATCCCCTGGCAGAAAGCCAGCCCCCAGACAGCCACTACCCATCCAAAGGTGCCAAGTCTTTCGCGGACATAGTCCCACCCGACCAGCTCCGTGATCACTACGATGAAGAAAACCATGACATCCAGGCCTTTCTCGCCTGTCTTCCTCCCCTGGAAACACCCGACTCTTCCCTCAAGGACAGAAAGAGAGCATATCCCTGGAAGGAACCAGACTACCACAAAGCTCACCTGGACGACAAGGCCTACCAACAAGCCAAATTCGAGAAATCCATGCGTGACCGGTACAAGCCTCGAGGTTGGAAAGAAGTCGACTCGGGGCTGAGAAAGTTCCTGATGGAAATGGATGCCGTACAGGGCCGACACAGAAGCCCTAAAGAGATATCGGATTCTCCATCGGATTACGTCAGATACTGGATTCTGGCGGACAAGTACTTTGCTTCCAGGAACCGAGGTTTCCAAAGTCCGTCTCGTCCCAGAGGACGGAGGAGGGAGAGAGTTGTCCGAAAGCCATCTGGGTCTTCGTGTTACGCCGATCAAAGTCCCAGACAGACACGGGTGAGCCCACGTTTTCCCACGCACAACTGGAACTTTGGGCTCGACAACACCTTGACGACGGCTAGGCGAGCGGTGGAGGATGAAGGACGGCTGGATGTGGCACCGGACAAACGACAGGACTCTGTCCCGATTCCAATGGGTTACTCCAAGGATGGTGCGTATGACCGACCGAGGGTGGCGGAGGTCAGCCCGAGAACACGGGTGCCTGGGGCGAATGATAGGGCTCAGAAAGACAGAAGGACGGCCGAATTTGACACGTTTGTGAAGAGGTGTCTGTCTATGTGACGTGACTCCGGCACATGAGCTAAGATAGCAGCCGTTGGTCTGATTGTTATCACTTGTTGGGTTGTCGGGAAGTGGGAGGGTTCCCTGGGTATTAAACGCCATAGATTGTAAGACTAGAAAACGCAGTACATCGATAAAATACCAACCCATGACCTCAAACCCCTGACGCTCAAAGTCCATCAAAAGGAGGGAGAAAACCATCCGTCTTTGCTATCGCCGAGTCCAATCTCCCAAGCTCCAAAACTTGACAAATGAAACGCGTCATATCACAGTACAATATCACCAAGCTTAGTCTGTAACGACACCACCGAGCAGCTTGTCCCACCAAGAGCCGGGCTTGATCTTGCCTTGTTCAACGGGTGGGGATGACAGGATGACCGTGTTCCATGCCTCCTTGCCGTCAACAAAGAGACGATACTTGAGACTGCTCTGGACGCCGCCCTCGTGTGTCTCGATGGTGATGGCGCCAAATTTGGAGTTGCCCTTGTAGATGTACCTGCAACGTGTTAGTACCGCTCCACTGTCTATGGAGGTAAAAAGGCAGGACTTACTTGATCATGACATCCTCCGCACCGGACTCCCGATAGCTCGGGATGGGAGAGTAGAATTGGCTCAGAGGGCTAGCAGAGAACTCGTACACGGACGCAGCCTCAGGCCACTGCGAGTCTACCGGAGGAGGAAACTTGGTGGCGGCAAATTCGTGCCTGTCACCGGACAAGACTACGACACCGGTGCCCTTAGCACCAGCCTCCCACATGGCCTCCAAAATCTTCTGTCTCTCCACCAAGAAGCCGCCCCAGGTGTCTTGAGTGTTGACTTTCCAGTTCTTGGTAAAGGGGACGGAAGAGGCCACGATCTTCCATTTCACACCCTTCGGTTCCGGACGGCGGATAAACTCCAAGAAGTCGGCTAGCTGTTCAGCACCGAGCATGGTCTTGCTGGTGTCGTTGGCGGGAAGGCGGTTGCTCGACCGATAAGTCCGGGTGTCCATAAGGAAGAAGCTCGCTGGTCCCTGTGTGAACTCAAAGTACGTGGCTGTGCGTCTTGGAGTAAGAGCGCCGGCCTGTTTGGCGAGGGGCGGGTTGGCGTGCTTGTGGTAGTTATCCCATGGGTCGATAGCTGCCTTGTAGACTCCGGTAGTGTTCTTATCCCAATCGTTTTGGATCTCGTGGTCGTCCAAGACGTGAATCCAACTCAGGTTCTGGCCAACAGCGGGCCAGTCTGGCGAGGCATAGACCTGGCGGTACTTGGTGCGGTAGTCCTGGATTGTCTTGCCCCACCACTTCGGCACATCGACGTATACGAAGTCACCCATGAAGAGCATGAACTGGGCGTGCAGTGACGGGAGGACGTTTGCAAGGTGCCTGAGACCAGGGATAGCCAAGGGGTGGTCCATGGGGTTGTACGGGAGGCGGGAGACCATGCAAGAGGAAGCCAGGAAGGTGAACTGTCCATCGTGAATTTCGCTCGTCTGGCCAGGCTTAGGGGCAGCGGTGAATTCTCCAGTGTGGTTGTTGGAAGTTCTCCATTCATATGTGCGCTGCTTCGAGTGGCTGAGTGGAATGCTGATCACCGATGTCCAGTCGTCCTCCTCCTTGGTCGACTGAATGACGCCAGCGTTCTGCCAGTGGGTGTTGTCAAACGGAGGAGTTGGGTTCTTGATGTGGAGATCAACCTTGATGGGCATCTTGCTCTGGTCAGGTTCACGAATCAGCAGCTTGGCCTCCGAATCAGAGACGTAGCCTGGTCTGACGAAGGACAAGTCATCGGCCTTGTAACGGTGCTCGGTGAACAGACGATCGGCAACCATGCCGACAAGTGCGGCATTGATGGCGAACGTGAGAGCAGACAAGAGCAGGCTTCGTGGGCTGGGCGTTCCCGACAGAAGTGTCCGAATTGGGTTCTTATCCCGCTTCTCGAGCGAGATGGTCTCGACAACGTCGACCTCTGTCGCTACCACACGTTCATCATCCGGCTTATCACCATCCGTCCGTACCGCATCCGCATAGCTTTTGGGCTCCTTTGTTTCTGTAACCGCGACATCAATCTCGTCGACCAGTTGTTCCTTTGGCTCGTTCTTGTAACTAAGCAGAAACGAAGGGACGTATGCAGCGAAAAGGGTAAAGATGAGGTTCGGAAGGAACTACAGCATGATTAGCAATAATGCGCAAGCTGTGCCGACGAGCTAACTTACAGGAATCAAAGCCCATCGAAGAAAGAAGTACGACGCGATCCTGAGACCGATCGACGACGCTCGGGCGATTTTCGTCTCGGGAAGAGACATGGTTTGGTGTTTGGTACGCGATGGACAGCAAGCAAGTTCAAACTGTAGCTACGAAAGGTTATAACGGTAACACGTATTCGGGGACGGCAACATCCATCGACCTGCAGCTGTTCGTTGTATGAAGATAGGAATCAAGTGCACGAGAGCAACGCAAGGGAAAACAGGTCACCACCAAGGAACCTTGTAATGCCAGGAGCTTATTTCAGGAAATGAATGGTTGGCTCAGGGCTGCCGGCCGCAAGCATCAAAACCTGTGACATCACTGGTACGTCCGGCACATGTGAAACAGCGTCTTATCTTATCGGCTTTTAAGCTCGCCTTGGTGAGTGGTCTGTGCCCACTACGCAGCTCTGCCCCTGAAAACAAGGGAGCTCCAGCCAACAACGGTTAGTGCATGGGCCACCTAGGAATTGAAAGTCGTGGCAGCTTTCAGGACCGCAACCACGCGACGACAACGACGGCTTTCCACTCCAGGACCATCGCCCACACAACCACATCATGCAATTACCGGTATTTGTGCTTGGCCTATTGGCCTGCATAGTCGCCCACGTTTCGGCCACGGCATTGACGTACAAGCTTACACCTAACGAGAAGGCTTGTTTCTATACCGCGACCACCAAGCCGAGCGAGAAGATCGCGTTCTACTTCGCTGTGCAATCCGGCGGCTCCTTCGATGTTGACTACGAGGTTACCGGCCCGGGTGGGAAGATTATGCTGGAGGGCGAGAAGGAGCGCCAAGGAGACTTCGTGTTCACTGCTCAGGAGGTGGGCGAGTACAAGTTCTGCTTCAACAACGAGATGAGCACTTTTGCCGACAAGACTGTCGACTTTGAGATTGCTGTGAGTTACAGGAGACAGAGTATGTAGTCTCTGGGGCTGGGTGGCTGACTGAATTTACACAGGTCGAGAATGAGGCGCGTGTCGAACTCCCAGCCAAGCAAGGTAGCGATCCCAACATACACACTGCTCTGGAAGAGTCCATGTTCAAGCTGTCCGGTCAACTATCCACCGTCACCCGTAACCAGAAGTACTTCCGAACGCGCGAGAACCGCAACTTCAGCACCGTGAGGAGCACCGAGAAGAGAATTGTAAACTTTAGCTTGATCCAGTCTGGTCTGGTTATCGCTATGGGTGCTCTGCAGGTCTTTATTGTCAGGTTCTTCTTCCAGGTAAGATATTTTCATGTGCTAGTTGACCGCGGGACATTGCTGACACGGAACATAGGGTGCTCGCAAGGGCTACGTTTGAGCCGCAAACCCAACGCATTACGATGGTCTTGGTTGTTTGGCGAGGCGCTTGGCAAAAATCACGAACGGGTTGCAGCATACTGTATATTATAGGCCCGTTGGACTGGCATGCCTGGGAATGGGAACATGATACGACTAAAATGAACACGTTGACTAATAAGAGACGATGATGAACTGAACACTGGACTGCTATACCTATACCAACCATTCTTACCTTGTTGCTGTTTGGTTGGGTCTTCCGTCACCGTTTCTGTTCTGACTTGAGAGGCCGTGCCAGTGGACGAAGAGCAATGCCGGTTGGTTATGGTGGCAGAGAACTTTCTCATACTTGAGCCATAGTGATTTTGTCCTCTGGGCCACCAGGAGTTCTTGAGGGGCGTGTGGTGCAGACAAGATTGTTTCCTGAGATGCCTAATGCTAGTAGAATAAAGCTATAGCCCGCCTCTCTCACCAGTCTTACGGTCACCTCATTTAGAGGAGCAAATCCAACTTTATTAGTTTAATAGGGGTTACAAAGCGTCGTGAGCAAACGGAGAGCTCGCACGAGTACACGCCACTGTACAGCTGATGAGCTCATCCTCTCTTTTGGTGGCTCTTATAGCACGCTGAGCCGGCAGGTGACGTATAAGCCCAGGTTAAGCCTCAGCTTTCAACGACAAGACCAGCACCTGGCTCACCGGTTAAAGCGCCCCGACGTCCGACTCAAACAATAATTCGGAACTCATACCAATCCATTTCCGTCAGACCAGCAGTTAAGCTTCTACGCCCGAGCTCAACTCCTACAACAGGTATATAGTCTGGACCGATAGGGACGGACGAAGCTACAACAACATCAACAAATGGTGCACACTGCGGACTGATAGGGGGACGAACCGAAGCAAACCATCAAACCAAGGTTTCGTATGCCCTGACCCGAGGGTTCGGCAATGAGCTTCTTCAACCGTCGCATGTAGCTTCTAATGCCTGAAAGCCCTGACCTCCCTCCTCCACCAACCGACAAAATCCTGCGTGCTCACGTCGATCCCCAACTCCTTTAGCGCCCTAGTGCTAAGATGACAGTCATACGGCCTTTGTACGCTAGCATTGGGGTCGTTGCCTTCGGTGTTGGGTTCGATCTTGTCGATGTTCAACCCCATTATCTCACCAAAGACTTGGCACATCTCGTACTTGGTATACTTGTCTTCACTCGAGAACTGCAATACCTTGGGTAGGGAAGACTTGTCGGTGGCCTTGAGGTAATGCGTTGCGATATCTGCCTCGTCATCAGCATCTGGACCATGTTGACAACTTCGCAGTACAATGCCAGGAACTCACCAGCAGCAACCCGTCCACAATCCTCGGTGTTAGTAGGATATCTCAACGCCCAATGATCCATCTTGACCTTCTTCGCGTCCTCCCCCTGCGCCTTCCAGACCACATCCATAAGCACGTTCACCGCGCTCTCCGCCGGCATCTCCGCCTCACCATACAACACCGGCACCCTCAGCACGACACCCAATCCATCCTTACCAGCTCTCTCGTACTCCTCCAACACAGCCCGCTCACCGTCCAACTTCGTCTGGCCGTAGAGGTTGGTGGGACCAGTCTGCGCGTCCGCTTCATAGGGCGCCTCACCCGGCTTGCCGGAGAATACATAGTCGGTGGAGATGTAGATAAGGAGGATGCCCTGCTGGGCACAGAGACGGGCTAGGGTGCGGGTGGCTTGGACATTGAGGCGGCGGGTTCCTTCTGGGTCGGCGTCGACCTTGTCTGGGAAACGGTTTGCTGCGGCTGTCGTGGTGTTAGAGGTGGTTAGTGAGGAGGAGGAGGTGTGTAGGGTAGGTGAGATGAGGGCGCACAGTGGACTACGACTTGAGGCCTGGATACGTGTTAAAGCTGGGATCATATGAAGATATGGATTGATGATAGATGCTTACTTGACGTCGTTCAACACCTTCTCAATCTCAGAGTCGTTGCTCAAGTCAAGCTTCAGTATGGTCTGGCCATCGGCTCGAGAGAGACCGGTACCCTTGGCATTCCATTCATTGCTTTGGAAGGCTTTGAGAATCTGGCGACCGAGGAGGCCAGTGGCACCTGTTACCAAGACAGTTTTGTCACTCATTGTGTCGTTATACTCAGGTAATTCTACGAGAGAAAAGGGACACTCTGAAACAGATGCTTTTGGTTTCCATGAGAAGTAACGGTGGGGTAGGCTTGGCAGTGCTAGAATGGACGATCCCCTCGTGTTTCCCAGCGGACCGGGCCGCTTTTTCCAGCGTCAAACAAGCTACACGTGTACACGCGTAGTACGTGTACTATGATAGTACGTTACGGGATTGATGTCATGGGCGACGTTGTATATGGTGAAACTGTGAGTATAATATATGTCTCTATTCTAAGAATGAGAAATCTTCCGCTGATAGCCAAAAGAACAAGAACTCCATGAATGCTAATGTTTACTCTTCCAATACCGCTCTTGGCAACCCCTATTCACCTTCTCAACGCCTTCATATGTGTACATCCTTCCAGAACCTTTACTCCTGAGTCTCCCACTCAGCATCAACCTTCTCAAAGTTGTCCAAGAAACTCTTGTAAAACTTCACACCTAGGCCGGGATCCAGGGCACCAGTGGTGGCCCGGATGCTGTGCATGCTGAGCTGTGGAATGCCCGCGTCAGAGGCACGTACACCCATGGCACTGCTGAGCATAGGTCCGACGGTGCCTCCAGAGCGAGAGTCGTTCCGGATCATGTGTGTCTGATTCACAGCACCACCCAGTTCGGCCACCCGATTGAGGATGGAGGTGGATACGCTGTCCGTCGTCATATGCCCCGAACCGTCGACGCAGAGCGCGACACCCACGTTGAGACGCGGCGAATGGCCGGCCAGGTTGGTGGCTGGGAAGTTAGGGTGAGCAGCATGCGTAACGTCGGAAGAGACGAGGAATGACTTGGCATAAGTCTGACCCAGAACGCCTGGTCCGTAGGGCGTCTTCTCCGTGGCAAGTGCCTCGACTGTGCGTTCGATCGTACCGGGCAGGAAGTTACCGCGAGCACCTTGGCGGAGAAGGGAGCCAATCTCCTCATCGTCGAACAGAGCAACGAGCTTGATGATACCATCATCGTCGGACGAGTTAGCAAGGAGCAGGGCCTCGAGGGCCGCCCACGAGCAAAGCTTGTCGTCGATACGGCCGGCAAAGATGAACTCCTTGTCCATACCGCCCACTGTGGCTGGGGCGTGGTCAAAGAGCTCGAGCTCCCAGCTGAGGATGGAAGAGTAGTTCTTGATACCCAGCTCACCAGCAATCAGCTTGACAAGCTTGGGTGGTTGCTTGGAAGCGAATGATCCAGCACCCCCGAGAGGGGCGACCGGGGAAGCATTCTCCGTTGCGGTAGACTCGAGATCGCTATTGTCGAGGCCAATGATCGGAACAGCCTCAGTCTCTGCATTGTTCTTTCCCATCATCCCGACGCCGAAGTGAGGAGCAAGGGTAGGGATACGGGCAATGGGCCAGTCGAGCTTGACAAGCTTGGCCGTGGTCTTGCCGGTCTCCTCGTCACGGACAATGACCTTACCACCAACACTGAGGTCACGATCCCACCACGTCTCGTTCAAGGCTCCCGCATACTGCGCCACGCCAAGCTGGAGATAGCCATGGGTGTTGGGCTTCTGGCTGACAGGCTTGAGTCTTGCAGTGAGGGCGTCAATGTGGCCAGCAATCATAGCAACGCCGTTACCGGGCTTGTAAGCCTTGCCGACCTGGAAGGCGATGATCGCACTGCCATTTCGAGTGGTGTAGTATTTGCCTCCTGCCTCGATCTTGCCTGTCCAGTTGTCTCGACTCGGCAACTATGTTTGCAGAACGATTAGCATGCGGTCCACGTCAATGGAACTCCGGGTTAACTGCTTACCTCCTTGTATCCTGCCTTGTTCAGCTTACTCTTGAAGTGGTCAACAGTGTGGAAGATGGTCGGGTTCGCGGTCAAGAAGTCGCAGAATGGCTTTGTGAAATCCTCCGGCTTGATATCAGCAGCCGAGGTCGAAGGGTTGCCTGTCTGCGCTTCCCGTCCTATGGCCAACCCCTGTATGCTGTCCTCCGCAGCCCTGATCTCATATGGAAGACGCCATGGCTCAGCGAGCTCAGACCATTCCTTAGCCGCCAGGCTGACGAGTGCGTTAACGTTCATCAGGGGATATTGCTGACGCAGGTCGGAGTAGCGCTCAGTCAAGAACAGCTGGAAGGCCGAACGGCCGGTTGTGGGAGGGTTCATGGCGGAAGTAGATGCAGTCGAGCTTGCAGCGGTCTGGACAGGTACGTGATAGCTCTGGTTCACAGCCCGGACGGTACGACGGGTCATTTGCTGGGTCAACAGAAGGGAAGAATGCGGAAGAGTAAAGGCTCAGGAGGTCAACAAGGAGAGGGGAAGGAGGCAGCAGTGTACTAATAGCTGTCACGGGTTTAAGCTTCAGACGATGTCGGAGGTGACGCACCGGCCGTGTTGGGAAGGTGCCAGCGCCAAGCAGCCATTAGAGCGCTGTTAGCGGCCACCCACAGTGACCCAGCCACCTGTTTGCAAGGGGGCGGTTGCAGGCAAGGACACAGGCGGTCAGGCCTGGCAATACAGATGCTCTATTCACCTCGGCAAGTCTCCGCCCGAGCTTTATCTTATCGATACACGCTATACACTTGCCTAATATGGCAGCATCTGGCGCTAGTGTACTCCGATCACAGTCGATGTTTCATCAAATGCATGAGTACGGATAGGGGGGGAATATCCTACTCTTGCTTGTAGCGGCTGTCTCTCTATTTCAAACCAGGCGTTGTAAGCTTTGGACGTTGTGGGCAGCCGTGGGACGTCTCGCAGCAATCTGCGTTTGCAAGTGCTCGTCACGACGTAAGTTGCCCCAGTTGTGTCATTGCTCCTACTGACATGAAATGATGTTGCTACAAGAGCAGAAGTCTCCTCTCCAAATCGGCAATACCTAGGAAGCCCTTTGAGTGCGTTATCGAGCAACACAACTCGTGGCCAGGGCACGAAGGCTGATGACTGTTTACCATTTCACTACAATTCCAAATGTTGTTGGTACTCGATTGCTGGCTTGCCCCGGGCTGGCTGGTTCCACTAAACAGCGATGAAAGTGAGAGGGATAGATCGATTGCATTTGGAATCCTCATGGATTCTGGTAAATGTGCCCTTGGATCAGTGAGCCAGTCTGGTAAAGAGTGACTCTCCTAGATTGAACTTATATGCTACCTTGATCAGACTACCAGCGTCCACTGGTCTTGCTCCAAGGACAAACTTTCAATATGATAGGCTGCGATGCTGTGCGCGTAGGCTTGAGCTTGATTTTGGTGTAGACCAAGATTCGCTACCTCTACCGGTATGTGATATATGTTTTGAAACCACTGAGCCCATAGAACTTCTTTCTTCTCATCCACCAGGAAAGGCAGTCTTTCCGTCTCTTACCAGAATTCAGTTGCAGATAGTGGGTATGTGTCATTTTCCGGCCTTCCGGTCCTGCTCGCTGTATTATACAATATACAAGGTTATACACAGGGAACTGCCGCCAGATTCGTTACTCCAGCAGTCTCCTGAGGATCCTCTCCCTCACAATCCGTCCAGCAACCTCTCCGCCACGTTGTAATGATATAGCGCCGGTAATGGCGAGCAGGGATGTGTTCAGCACAACGTTGATACCGGACTTCTCAAGGCTCTCGGGCATCTTGGGCTTCCACCGTGTCACCTCGACCAGACCGACATCAGCGGCCAACCGAGCCATCTTCTCAATGGATATAATCTGTGCCGGCTGGCGGTAGCTGAGCTTATCGACATCGTGAAGCGCGGGGTGGAGGAACGGTTCTCTGTCGAGCTTCTCGGAGTTCTTATCTTTCAAGTCTTGCTCGACAATCTTTGATGTGAGGATCGATTTGGTTGCCTCGAGTGCTAGGATTTGGCGTCCTAGTAGCCGCAATGTTAGTGATCTGCTACAGCCTGTCTTGCCTCGTAGCCTGTCGCAACATACCAAAATATGCCAACTTTGTGTTGAACCCTCTCCTTCCGTAGTCGAAACTCTTATGTGTGACCGCTAACCACTTAATCTCATCCGGCAGCATCTTTTCGCCATCGCGCCCCAGCAACCGGTTGTACATCGCATCTAGCAGATCTGGATCCTCGTTGACCGTCCATATCCTCCTTCGAGGGTCCTTCGCAATGTTGATTGAGAATCCAGGACCCTTGAGTCCCTCTGGGGTATAAGACCACCTTGGCCTTGGCTGCTCTGGTTGGGCGTCCGCCACAGGGGCTTCTGATGGGCGAGTTGTGGTAGAAGAGAATGGACGGGCCAGAGTGGCTGTTGGTGCGGATGAGCATCTACATTGTCGTAGTGCTCTCGTGGAGCTGGCGAATGCCGATCGAGAGGTGTTCAGTGCCATGGCGGATGAGGTGGAAGTGAGCCCAGGACGAGGCTGTTTGGTTGTTTCAATTCAATAATCCTCCTGTCACTGCATGTCCAATTGAAGCTGTAATTTTTCGCGACTGATCCGTGCCGGATAATCCCCGGATGTTCTGGAAATGGTCCCGCAGCATCCACTAGCTTATCGCTTATTGGGCATTGATTATAGCTCCCGTGTTGCGCATCTGCAAGGGTTGGACAATCATTAACTGCTCAAGTAGGACTTAACCAACAGCTCGAAGAACAATTCGAGCCAACAGCTTTACTTTTTTCTTTCTTGGATAGCTGAGATATGCATCCTAACCTAGGGGAGTGAGAAATTGAAGGGCTGGCTTGGAACAGCCTCCTTTCCACAATGGCTCCAGCGAATGCCGCACCTGGCGCGAAACGCGAACACAAGGTCAACAACGCGCTGATCGAGAAGCTCGCATCTGTCTTGCCGAAAGGATACAAACTTGGAGTTTACCACCTTTCCACTCCTCCGACCAAGACAGATGCGCTCTATCCGGCACCACCGAACGAACGCGACGACAAGACCTACCGGGAGGACCATTTCCTTGCGATATCCGTCGATGCGAAGGACGACTCGGGGCAATCCAAGCCGGTGTTAGCGTTTGCGCTTGAGGTCTTCCTCTTCACTACTGCATTCTCGACCACATTGTTTGTGTCCAAGGCGGATTCGACCGGCTATCTACACCATCTCAACCTTCCCAAGGGCACACCCTCTCCGATCCGGGAGGTCAGCGCCGCCTTCGTGTCGTTTTTGGTCGAGCACCGCCAGCGCAAGAACGCGCAGACGGTGGTGAGCCTCTTCGCGCGTTCTCAGGTGCAGTACCTGTTCCCGGGCAGTGTTGAGAACAAGGGCAAGCATGTACTGGACGATCGTGGCCTGGTCAAATGGTGGTGCCGTGTGCTCAACCCTCTACTAGAGCCAGTGGAGGGACAGACTGCACAGGACAAGTGGGATGCTGTCAATGGATACTTGGTTATACCAGGACTCGACGATTATGAGACTCGGGCCTTCCTGCCAAGGACACCCAAAGCCCGGGAAACGTGGACACTCGGCCATCCTTTGGAGCGAATATCCCATTATACGAAGGAGTTCGACTGGGTGCCACCGAGATGTCTGATTCCGAAGTTCCCAGATGATCCAAAGGCGAGGTTTCATGACGAGCTTGACGAGGAAGTGACCCAGAAGAGGCAAGGCACAGGGATGTGGAAGAGTGTCAGGTCACTGGATCAGTTTTGGGAAATGATGGCATTTCGGCAAGAATGTTCCAGTGGAAGAATGACTGGCTTTATTTGGATAGTGTTTGATCCTAGGGGAACCCACACATTAGGAGAAGTTGCACGTGCTGGAACGCCTACAGCTTCTTCATCTGTCAACGGTATAGCACCAGCTACACCGCCGCGCAGAGTAGCAGGTGCCCCTAAAAGCACACCGCAGCCTAGCCCGTTAAAGACTGTAACGCAAGGTCTGAGTCCACCCGAGAAGCAGAAGGCTAACGGACTGGACAAGAAGAAGGCGAAAAAAAAGAAGCTCAAAGGTCCCGTCATATCCCGCGAGCCCCGGATCAAGACACAGCAAAAGAATTACCTCGCTGATCGGCCCATCAGAACGGCATATTACTACTGGCCTGAGGAAGGGCGGGGAGAGAAGATCGTCGATGAGTCGAGCTACAAGCGCATCGTCGAGCTGTTGCTGCATCTCGACTTTGCAACATTAGACAAGGCCTGCACCAGTACAGCCCGATGGGTTAGAGAAGTTGGTATAGGTAGCAGATGGGGAAGAGATGTTTTGGGCACCAAGGAAATCGCTATTCCCGTGGCGGACGGATACCACCCAGCAGCAGTGAACAGTCTCGGGGCCGGCTTGATTAAGAGAAAGCAGCCACATGACAGTGCTACTGCTAATGAGGGACAGGTCCATGTGCTTAATGCCGGACTAGTGCGAAAGAAAGTCAAAGTGGACGATGCAGGAGCGGATGGGCAAACAACACGAGACATGGCAGTGGCCAGTGAGCCGACTGCAGTGTCGGCGGTGAATGTTCTTGGTGCTGGATTGGTACGCAAGAAGCCCAAGGCGTGATGTTTTCTAACGTATGACTGACTTGGATCGGCTCTGTAACGAATAAGCATAGGCGTTTGGATCATTTAGCAGGGAGCTACACTGAATAGGCACATCAGGGATACGTCGGGTTTGGGTAGTGTACGTTATATCATGATAGAATGTCAAGGACGGTGCCAGAGCCTTGCTCTGTGCTTTCATTGTGCTTTTGTCCCGAAATATCGACAGCACAGCCTCTATCACCTCTGTCTTTGCCGCTTCGCGGACGGTTCGTCCGTCATGACCACATCCTGATCCAACGTAGCCAGTTCACTCGATATCCACTTTGCCGCCTCGCGAAGGAGGTTCTTCTCCCCAATCCTAACCGTTAAGGCCATCCCCTTGCTTCCTTCGGGCCTCTGTGCCCGCTGGAGATGCAGATCGGCATCCAGCGTAGTAGGGTATTGTGCTGTTCGAGCCTCCAACGCCCTGAGCACGCTCCTCAAATAAACCTCTTTTCGTCGATCGCTGCTCTCTAACCTCTGCGCCATCCTTCCATCTACCTTCTTCAACACCTTTAGGAAAGCCTTGACCTGCTCGCCCAACTCCTCTGGCAATCCATGGAACTCCACATTCGCTGACACTCTCCCCTCACTATCCGGCTCCTCACTCCCCCATTCAATCACGAACCCGTCCTCAATCTCCTCATCATCAATTTTCTCCAGCGCCTTTCCCCAAGTCGCATCATCAACGTCCAGCACCTCTCTCAGCGCTGCACTAACCAAATCCCAGCTTAACTCCACAACATCCCATCGTGCATGTTTAGGAGTAACATATCCATATCGCCTCAACAACTCCCCATTCGCCAGCGGACCATAGTAATTCAACACCTCCTCACCCGCCTTGATCTCCCTCAAACTGACCGCCGTAAGCGCATCCTCGCCGTGGTTGATATGCGCGTTGAACTCGGCATCAGCATTTAACACATCCGCCATAGGCACCATACCCAACTCCGTCTTCTCCTCCCGATCCTCAACCCACTCATCCTCCTCCTCTCCCTCTGGCGGCTCTTCATCCTCCTCCTTCTCCAAATCAAACGCATACGCCATAATCGTCGACCCCATCCGCCTGGCAAGCTCCACCAACTCCTCATCCCCTAATACCTTCCCATCAGGAAAGAAAACAGCTTCATTAGCCCTTACCACAGGCACAATCTTCGCCGCAATCATCTCATCCGCCTCATCCCTCCCTATCCGCTGCACCACCGAACTGGCCTGCAGCTCCGCGATCTCCTCGCCCGACCAGAACATCGGCGTGTTAAACCTCTCCGGGAGGATATCCAGATAAGGTCGCCATTTGCTCCGCGCGCCCTGGAACTGCTCGTACAACAAGCACAGGATCAACCGCGTCCAGGAATCCTGGTTGTTGGTGGGGTCCTCGACGCCGTCCTCGTCGGCGCCGGTGAGGGAGTCCGGATCTGCGTCTTGGGGGGTGAAGATGGAGGGTAGGAGCTGGGGAAGGGGGGAGGTGGATGTGCTGATTATGGAGGGGCGGGGGGTGGTGAGGGGTGGGGG
>QVQW01000128.1:0-45156 GCA_003635345.1 Coniochaeta pulveracea | reverse complement strand
GGGGGGGTGGGGGGGGGAGGTGGGGGGGGGGGAGGGGGTGTGGTGGGGGGGGGGGGGAGGGAGGGAGGGGGGGGGGGGGGGGGGGGAGGGGGGTTGACGGGGGGGAGGGGGGGGTTAGGTCGCGTTGCGGCCGGGAGGGGGACAGGGCTGGTGAGCGGATGAGTGGTGATTGAGGTTTGCGCGATGGTGATAGGAGGGCTGGAGACTGAGGGGTGGGTAGAGGGGTGCTACAGAGGTGTTAGTAGTATGTTAAGGAGGGGTGTGAGGGTTGACTTACTCGTCTATGTCGAGAGGTCCTTTGGTTGATGAACGAGGTCGTGTTGCTGTGTTGTGTAAGTGAGCGCTCATGTAAGTCCCGACCTGATGCAGCTGTGTACTCACGTCTGACGCCGGATCGCGTCCGCGTGTGGCCCGGCGCTGGGAGTGCCGGGGCTTGAAGAGGATTCATTGTGGTAGCTTAAAAGTGATACCACTGGTATACTTCGATGACAGATATCAGATAACTGATCCAGGATGCGATGTGGTAGATAAATTAAATGACTTTGAAGATAGACAGCAGGCACTATTGGTAGGCTGCTTAGGTAACGTCAATCGCGCGCCAGTAAAACAAACTGCAAAAAGCTGGCTCTGCCGTGAATCGAACACGGGCTGGTTCGGAATCGGACAAGACATTCCACAACGAACAGTCATAACCACTAGACCACAGAACCTTTGGTTGCTCAAATTGAGCAGATAGTGTAATCATGTTGCGTATCTAGTAATGAATGAGGTCTGGTAAAGAGGTGGTGCCAAGGTTTGTGCTGGGCAGATGATGTGGTCAACTTAATTTCTCATCGTCCTTATTGAGTGCGCAACAGATTATTCAAACTGAGAGATATATTCAAGAGGTAACGACCGGGAAAGTGCAGATATATACAGGAGATCCCACGTCTTGTCATCAAACTCGTCAGAAACCCCAACATGCTCGAAACGCGTCGACAAAAGAATTAATGTACCCAAACACGACAGGCTGTATCCAACAGGTGAACCAAAGCTAGATACATCGAAGCGAAAGCTGCTAACCAGGCAACGAGTATTGTGCATTTACTGACACTGGCACCACCAAGCTCCCGTGCAGAAGCAGCTATAAGGAGACTTGCACTGGGTCGGGCCGGTGTAGCCCTGACCGCCACACTGACCCCACTGGGAGACCAAGCTGCCGGTTGGCGAAGCAGCAGCCGTGGTCGTCGTTCGCGTAACGGTACTGAATGTGGTCGGCTTGGCAGTTGGTGTAGTAGTGGTGACCGGCTTGGAGGTAGTGGTAACAGGAGGAGCGGGGGTCGAGCCGCTGCCGCCACCGGCAAGAGCAGCAGTGACTGCGGCCAAGTAGCCGTTGTTCGCGTACAGCTGGGACATATCCCACATCATGACGCCCCCGAAGCTGGAGAACTGCTTGGAGTAGCTGATGACGGCGGACAGCTGCGTGCCCGTCACGTATCCGCTGCCGGCCGCCCCGCTGTTGGCCGGGATGCCGAGAAGAAGCTTGACGTTCTTGTTCTTGCTGACGGTCTTCGCCCAGTTGTCCCAGACGTCGAAGTTGAAGGCGTTTTGGGTGGATGTGCCGGGGGTGAAGTTGTTCACGCCGCACCAGTTGTTGTAGAACTGGATGTTGAGGAAGTCAAAGGAGACCTGGCCGATGAGCATGGCGTCCATGGCTGCGTCGGGATAGACGCATTGTGGTGCAGCGGAAAGGTAGAACTTCTTGGACGAGGCGGCGTCCATGTTGGCGCGCAGGCGCTGGCCGAACGGCACGAAGTTTTGGTTACCGGCCTCTAGGTCGAAATCAAAGCCGTCAACGACCGCGGTGCCGAATGGACGGTTCACGGTGCTGCCGGACTGCTGGGGACCGAACATGGCCCAGATGTTGTCTGCTGCCGTCTGAGCGGCCGAAGCGGAGGCGAAGCCGCCTTCTGTGTAGGTGGCGCCACCGATGGAAAGCATGATGGTCTTGCCGTATGTGTTTTGGCATGTCTTGATGTCGGCTTCGAGCTCAGGGCAACTGAGCAGGGTGGACCCTGGGAAGGCGGTGCATTTGTCTCCTGCACTGGCGAAGTTGACCGTGGTCGGGTTGACGATCACGTTCAAGAAAGCCAGGGGAACGATCTACGTTTCAGTGAGCCTTGCTATCCTTTCCGTGAACATGCCGTTAAGTGACATGCACGCTGAAATACTCACGTCAATATCCGCATCTGCAGGTACAGTTAGCACTTGATATGGCGGACTATATTAACCCCTTTTCAAAGAGTAGCTTTACTTACTGGCACAGTATGTCGCAAGGCGTTGCTGCGAGCTAGCCTGGCCGTAGGAGTTCTGGCCCCAGTATACGGCGATGTTGTCGTTGGCTGCGGAGTTAAAGCCGGCCCAGACCTGCGGGACGAGAGAGGCAATGCCTGCAACAGTGAGTGTCTTTGAGAACATGGTGAATGAGTGCCAAGTCGATAAAATGACTGAAGAAATGACTGTGGTTCCTGAAAAGGAGTGTCCTGAAAAGAGAACGACTGAAGAAGAAAGACGGCTATACTGCCAAAGAGTGACTATGGCTGCTGCCAAAGAACGGAACCTACCTGATGGTCTGGAGATGCTCAGCTTCAACTTACCTCGTGGCGTAGGGCATGGCGGTTTATATAGCTGTCCTCCCAGCCTCTTTTTCTGCCGTCGTCCCAATGTCACGGTTTGCCTTGCCTTGGCCTGGTCCTCTCCCACCCAGCAGGCGGGCCGACGCGCAGCTTGCGACGTTGCTCGCGACTCCAAAGTGAGGAATGCATCGTGGCGTGTGTGGGCGCTGATAGCTTCAGGGGCACGTAACCCGGCTTGATGGGTAGAAGTGCAGGGTTGCAATAGCTACGTGACCTCGACACGGGTCATGACTGGACCGCCGTTCTAGGTGTCAAAGTGCACCTCAGCTACACAACCAGATGCTCGGTGGAGGAGAGTACCACTGACGACCAGGGATGGAAAGGCCCCTGGCCCAGCCATGTGATGGCATCTGGTCGTAATCTCCGTTGGGCTGACTGAAGGGTCGGTTCCGTGGGAAGTCGTTTGTTGTGAGACTCATGGCTTGTCAAGCACGCACGCTACCTCGACCCCATGCGCCGATGATGGGAAACCCTTCGAGACGCCACTCCGGCTGTCACAGCTGCTTGCGCGGCACATTCCAGCACTTACACCCAAATTTTGTTCCACTTTCGGAGAGCATTCAGATCTAAGACGCGCCACGTACATTGATGGAACACGGCTTGTTATTCGTCCAACGGCAAATGATGCGTAGTCGATATTTTCCCTGCTTCATCTCAGGAACACAAGATCTGAAGAGCCTCATCGTCATGGAGCAAGTCCTAGAACGATACAAATCTCGGTCAAATTTCATCTGAAGGCGGGAAGGAGGTGGGATTGGACGGTACTTGAAGCATCCCTTGCATCGCTAACTTCCACTTCTGGACTAGATGTGTCTGGGGGTTGACCAATTGGCTATCGTAGCGCACTACAGGGCATGCGACCACTAAACCGCCTAGGTCTAGGGGACCGATGCCCGCTGCAGAACACACGTGTCGGTAATTGCTCCTGGTTTTTCAAATGCTTGTTAGAACGCACCAACATCTATCCAAGAACACTACGGATGTCCCACGGCCGCAGCTAAAGGCTTTGGACACTTCTCGATCGCATTTCAGATACCACCACCCCGGTTGATATGTCGTCGATCTTCCTTGTCATTCGTCCAGCCGGAATTCAGAATCGACTGCCGTCTATGCTGTATCATTCTGCTTGTAGGGTGAATGTGGTCGAAGCTGTACCGTAACGTTACCACTTCTATCATCAAGGAGGATGAATACTACGCATAGGCGCTGCTTGCACACCATCATTTAAGTTCATCTCTCTCTCCTGAAGCAGGCATGTAGACCTTATCTCTTGAGAATTGAATGGATATGGTACCTACTTCTCGACGAACCACACAGGTCGAATGCTGCAGCGTGTGCTGCAGCGTGTCCTATGCAAGGTCATGGCCACCACATGAGGAGTCTTTTGTTCAACTCTTCCTAGCACCGATGCAGGGACAATCACCCGATCAGCTAATCGCGGCAACATTCAAACGCTCCCACAAGCGGCTATGTGCGTGCGTGCAAGTCGAGGTACAGGACTTCGCCAACTTTTCACCAGTGGCTGGAGGGTGGATTCTTTAACACGTCCCTCCAGCCGCTCAAAGCTATGCTGCCCACACTCTTCACAAGTCGACCACGTAGAAGGTTCCCACCCTACACCACCCTCAGGCTTAGTCTAGACCATCTGGCTTGAGGACATCCGAGAAATGCGCCGTGTTTGACTTGACGACCAGGTTTTCCTGTCAATGCTAAGGAGCAAGATATCTCATCAAGATCTTTTGAGGGTTTTGTGCAAGTTTTGAAGGTTATATATAAGTAGAGACCAGATAAGTGATGGTATGGACAGGCCTGTATCTTCATGGCCCAGGGCCTGCCTCTTGATGCCGACAATGGTCAGCGGTTCCTAATCCGTTCAATCGTCGAAATGTCGGCCTTCACGACATGTCCATTCCTTTCTGCAGGAGTAGTACACAGAGGGCGATGCGCACCAGGTCTGAGCTGTGATAATTATATGAATAAGCGATTGACCACAGGGTATCAACATCACGTCACACAACATCAACAAAATCCGAAGCCAAGACCGTGGGGCCCATTCTCAAAACAAACCAACCCCATCAGATTGACTTTCCCTAGCCGATACACTTTACAACGGTCCGACGATGTCTTCATCCTCATCATCCGATTACCCTCCCGGTGTGTCGGGCGGGAAGTTCTCTCCCGACGGAAAGCCCCTCCCATTCGCAGGGAACACCCTTCTCATGCACCTCTCCCCCACCAGCGCAACCTACACCTACCTCCTCCAACTCCACGAGGCCCTCCGTACCTCGTCCATGTCCCATCTCTACACGTTGTTGCCGCCGCCAAGCTGGCACATGACCATTTTCGAAGGCGTCTGCGACCAGGTCCGTGATGCGGAGCATTGGCCTCGAGATCTGGCCCAGAATGCCCCGCTTGACGAGGTCACGGAGGACTTCTCACGTAGGCTATCCGACTTCAGTTTGGAGGATGACGGACCACCGTATCTGATGATGATCAACGGGCTGGATCCATTAGAGGTTGGGATTGGTATTCATCTGGAGGCGAGGACACAGGACGAGGAGAGGCGCCTAAGGAGACTACGAGATCTCCTGGCCGAGAGGCTGAAGTTGAAGATGCCGAACCACGACAACTACGGGCTGCATATAAGCATCGCGTATCTACTGAGACGGCTGACGGAGGAGCAGGAACGGGAGTTGAAGGGGTTGGTGACGCGCGTGTTGGCATGGGGTCCGAAGGAGTTTGAGTTGGGCGCGCCGGAGTTCTGTACGTTTGCCGATATGTGCAAGTTTGATAGGAAGTTCTATGTGGGACTGGAGGAAGAGAAGAAGCTCTGAAGGCGTGACCCAAAAAGCGATGGCATCGCGGCGACTCTTGAAGACATCGCAAGCGGCAAAAGTGTGCGGTTTGTGTGGATCGAACACACGACCTTCAGATGAACTGATGAAGTTTGACTTCAGTCTGACGCTCTCCCAACTGAGCTAAACCCGCTCAATGAACATTTCGCACATTAAGTTGAGCTGTGACTAGACCCTGACTGCGCTGCACTGCAGATTTTTTGACTCGGCTTCTACATGACTCGCTCCCCGACCCAATCCTGTCATGTTTGCAAATAACGACCAGAACAACAACATATCTTCCGCGGTTGTATAGTGTAGCGGTTATCACGTCGGATTCTGATTCCGGAGATCCCGGTTCGATTCCGGGTACGACCTAATCCATATGTTTTCCTTTTGTTATTGCTGCCTTTTTGCTCTGTTTTTGATCCTCGCACGGGTTTGGGCACGTCAAGACAGCCTTTCCTGAATACTAGGCATACGCTGTCCGCTTGACAGTCGCCTGCACACGTTGGTGTTGCTGCGATGCAAGTGGTTGCGTAGTAGGTGGTATCAAAGCACACGAGGACAAGTGTCCACCATTTTTCCGCAAGCATACCCGTCGATCTGGGTGTCACGTTCAGTTGTAGTGTATGAAAGATACGCTATTTGTAGCAGATGTTGGCCGAGTGATGACCGGGTGGAGCAGAGATGCGCCATGCACCATGCAGGTGGGTGGCTGCAAAGACGGAGTCCTGGGTGCATGGGCAGGATCTCTGACCTTTTGATTCAAGACTTTGCCAAAGACACAGCTGAATATCAGGCCGATCCGCTACCCGGCACGGTTATAGCAGACACTTTGCGAGCCAACAATTTTTTGTTGACAGTGGCTGCTGCACCCATCACTGACCGACACCATGACTTTGTGTCAGGATGACCGTTACAAAACCAGAGTGCTTCGGGTCCTGATCCTACATTGACCGGCTGCCGGGCTAGTCGTTAAGCCATGTCACCGTCATCATATCGGATTTCCTCTGCTTAGTTGATGATGAAGTGACGTACGAGATCAAAACATTAGCCATGGGCCGCGGAAGCAGGGGCATATAAACACAAGGATCAACCCAACGAACTACACTAACCAGCCAGGCAAAGCAAACATTCACTCATTCTCAACGGGGATCATTGTACACAGAAAACCAGAAAAGTGGGAGAAACACCATTGACTATCACACCTTCTTTTTGACCCTACACTCAGTACATTGCAACATTGACGCCAGCCATCAAGATGAGCAAGTCCATCATCACCGTCCTCCTCTCCACCTTTGCTGTTCAGCAGACGCTCGCAATGCCCGGTACGTCTCATCATATGAGCCTCAGGAACTCCTGCCGTGGCACTGTGAAACCATCGGACACTAACATACCCACAGCAAACCCCTGGCAGGCATACGCAGACTACGCGTCCGACCCTACCGCAACAGCTGCCACCGATTACCCTCAGTTCACTCCCAATCCCACCGTCGGCCCATACGGGTTTTCCGGATCCGGATTCGGACCCAGTGGTACCGGATACCCTACTTCCACCGGATTTCCAAGCGGCTTCCCAGCTGCCTTGTCTTCGGCTATTGAACCCTTCTTGACTACGGCGACGGGTAACGTGCCCACTGAGACTGCCGCGGAGGGAAATGTGCCAACTGAGACTGCCGCGACGGGTAACGTGCCCACTGAGACTGCTGCGGAGGGAACTGAGCCGGTTGAGACTGCTGCGCCGACTGTTCCTGGTCCTGGAGGACCTTTCGGAGCGGGTGGTCCTTTCGGAGGACGCCCTGGTTTTGTGGCTGGACCTGGAGGCCCTGGAGGATTTGGAGGGTTCGGAGGCGCTGGAGGCCCGGGAGGTCGTCCCTTCGGAGGTCGTCCCGGTTTTGGTCGCCCAGGACCTCCACCGTTTGCTCGCAACGCCGACAATCTCGGACGTGCTGACCGTGCTCAGTGAGGTAGTGAGATGGACAGAGATTGGATAAGGGCAGGGAAGCTGGAGAAGAATAAAGGGTTAGTGGTAAGGTATAATATAGATAACGTAGGGTATCCGACTAAAGGGATTTATTGTAACTGTCTTCCTTGTCATCGAAGTTCTATATAAGGTGTGATGCGGGTCACGAGACGTTCGTTCCTTTAAACTACTGACGGTTGATACTGGGCCGCTTGTTTCAGCTTACTACCTCTGTAGCAAGCTATTTAATGCGTTTCGCTGGACATTTTACCGAAACACATTTCGTGCTTTACCTATAACAATTACAAGCTTGCATACTCGACTCTGACACGTATAGGGCCGCCAACAAATAACAGCAAGTAGGAGAGCAATTCACTGCAAGCATTTAATGCAGCTCAGCGCTCCGGTGGCTCTAGTCATCACCGTTTCGGTTGTCAGACACCGGCAGCAGCGGATCCCGAGCATCCCATGGTGAATCTTGCCCCGGTGCTGGGTCCAGGTCACGAGGCAACACTAGTCATGAGCGGCCTGCACTTTGCCCGGCTCGGTGACGGTCGACCAAATAGGCAATGTTCTTGTTCTCGAGGCAGGCGGCGGCATCAGACGCGTCGCCGTTGTCCGTATCCTCTTCGGACACGACGCAATGTTTCTCAACAGTCCCTAGCGGGCGGTTATCATCCTCTTCGTCGCTCTTAACGCCCAATGTGCTGATAACTTTCAGCTGGACGCGGGTGCCCTTCTGATCTGGCGTTCGACAAGCAGAGACGATTGCAACAGTTATTGACCGCACCGGGGAACTGGTGGCTCCTCGGGGGGCGGTCAACCGCAGCGATTGATCCCATGCTTGCTTCATGAGCTCCTATGTCGTTAAGAGTAGGAAAAGTAACACGACATTGTGTCCATGATTTCAGTTGAGCCAGGAAACAGGACTCTTGAAACCGGGCCGAGAGAATACCTCGGTTAGCATGACTCTGGATTTTGCCTGCCACACGCAGGGCAACAATGTTGACAACTAGTTCCAAAATAGTGTACTTGCAACAGAGTCGCCTCGATAAACTTACTAGGTATTGACCTTTTTGTCCTGTTCCAGTGATCATCGAGGACTTTACTGTTTGACCCCAATTCAAGGCAAGTTCAGCCTATCTTGTGTCGCCTCTCTTCCGCCCTTCGTAACACACCAACGGCGACACAAGTTTCTCCGGGACAACCTTCAGCAAGGCCCCTTGTCATGTTTCGTGAATTACCCCGGGTAATGGTTGGCCCAATTCGGACAAGCGGCCCATCCCGACCAGGGACGGGTTGAGACCAAGCCATTTCGAGAGACCAATCTAACCACTCAGCATCATATCCGTCCCATCCCGGCTGCCCGTGGCCAAATTACCCCACACGAGTCGAACGACCGAGGCAGAGGCAGCGCACAGCGTCACCCCACAAACCTGGGGAGAGCGTGCGGCAGTCGGTCGACATGCGGGTAGTTAGGGTAGGAACCAGCCGACTTCCTCGAGCTTGTCGCCTGACATGTGTTTGGAGTTGCCTTCCTTTTGCCTTCCATTTCTTCTCCTTGGCCGGTGTTTTTATAACCCTCCAATTCCGTCTTCCGTCCTCTTGCTTCACTCATTTCGCTCTCAAAGCTGTAATCGCTAGCACTTACTAAACACAATTCGTGATACCTGACTTTATACCAAAATATACTTTACCTGTTGCATGTGACACCTCGTCTTCGTCGGTTCCATTCACCCGTCCAAGACCACAAACTGCGACAACATCTCATCCCTCGGCATACTTACACGATCAATCTACTCAAATCACACATACCTCGGAAACTCAAACCATGAATAACACAAAACTACCAAAGAACCACTTCTCAACCTCCGCCCGTGTGCACCCCAGCTATCTGCCCTACCTCCAACCACAGTCGTCGCTGGGTAGGTCGGCACGTGCTGTCAAATGGTACCACAGCCCCCCTCACTTGGACACCTCACCACGCTTTCACCATACTGACTGACACGTACAGGATTCCACCAGCCCTCGCTCTAGCCTACGGTGCAAGCTACGCTGTCTCAACCTACCAGCAAATGAACAGGGCTTCTGCCGCAGCCGAGTCGCAGGCTGAGGCTGCAAGACGGCAGCTACTCCTTGATGATGCCTACGGAGACAGGTCCAGTCTCGAGGGCTTGGAGAGGGCCATGCGGTTCTATGAGGCACAATCCAAGGAGTAGATGAAGCTATAAGCTCCACAACCTTCACTTCCCACCGGAAGAGGGGGGGGGGGGGGGGAGATACCAAAACCCGCCCCGTTGAGAGTATGGGGGAAAGACGCTACAGGCTGACACGACATCTGAGACCGCGTTACCGGGATGGGAGCGAGTGGCTTGGAGGTCAAACCTCGACCCAGCCCTGGTGGGCAGCACGACATGGCGAACAGGGAACCGCTTCCTGTCCCTAAGAGCGGTCAACCATGCGGATGATCGACAGGTACGAGCCCAAATCTGGGTTGGAGGAATGGGATGGAGGTACGACGGGGTTCACAGATTCTGTGATGCATGTGCAAAAGGCACTGTCCAGACTTGGGCTGTGGGATCTGGAGTTATAGGCGTTGATCGGTTACATGTTCGTTGGCACATGGGACATGGTTCATGACTGAATCTCGATGCTGATTGAGCATGGAGACTGGGATATGTGAGAAGGAGGACGCACAGAGATGCGATATTCCGGGCGGAGATGCATGATCAGAGATGCTGTCTCTCCTGGCGACGGCGAGTGGTGGATATGGCGGCCTGACCTCTCCTCTCCAATGAGCACGCCATCAATGTATGGCTAAGTAGCTGTAGTGATACCCTATGAAGCGGCGACTCTTGAGTCCTGTGAAACCAATCATGTCTTGTTGATTAGTTGTCAGTGTATAAAATGTGAGCTTTGGCGATGGTGTATTCTTAAGGACAGGGCGTATTTCTATCAGCTCTGTGAGTTGGAGATCTGTGCGATTCTGGTTTTCGGTTGTGCTCTAGGGTATCCTCAGTTCGCAGTTCGGCCATGGCTACTTGCTGGCTTATGCATTGCTTGACTGGAGCCCAGTGGGGTTCGTACCACAGGGATACAATGGAATATCAGCTCTCGGCAAACCCTGCTTGACGGATCGAAATGCCTGTTGTAAAGGGGTATAATCTGTGCTTCACACACAGGTGACTCGGAGGAGAAACCTGCCGTTTTGGCCCGCTGATCAACCTCCTGAGCTGGCTGAAGCAGTCACTGCCTAAGCATAGGTAGGAATAGACTGTCTCAGATGACGAATCATTTTGTTCCTTCACGGAGGTCAGCAAAAGTACCGTCTCCAATGTCAAGGATACCTAGTTTGAAAGCGAGATTGGCTGGTTATGTTGAAGACGGAACTATGCAAGTCTAAAGATGCGTGCCTGAATCCCCATGATGCCTTCGCAATACAACAGTTTTCATCGTCTTTGCAGTGAACCCGATCTCACTTCTGGCACAAACAGAACAAGAGAGTCTGTTCTGCTCAATCAAGGCGAAGAACGGATAGCAGTTTGTAGGAGGTAAAACTGGCTGATCTTCATTGGCAAGATGTCAGCTTGCCTGAAAGCAAATAGCTAGCTATTCGAGGCGGACATGACAGTTGGGTACATACACATGAGCTTCTTATTCAACCCAATCTATGGTGTATCTGCCGTCCTTTTCACACTGCTACCGTCTCGTCTTTGCTGCGTGGTGGAGGTACTACTGGCTACCTGTCAACCCTCCTCGTCTCCTGGACCTGCAATCTAGGTATCAGAAATTCTTCCTTCTGTTTAGCCGGCCTCGAGACAGTAATGGCAGATATTTTATTTTGTGATTTGATGTAAACGCGGAGTTGTCCCTGCCGTGTCTTGGCTCGCTCAGTTGGGCAAGTGGGTGGGAAGTGCCTGTACGACATGACGTTCGAATGCCGTAGAAAGCTTCAACATCGCTTTGAGGAACAGTTTTGCTTGTTCAGAGAGTAAGAGTCTTGTTAAGGCCGCGAAGTCCATAACTTCAAGATCAAGAGGAAGCCAACCGTGCACCAATCATCCCTTGGCAAGATGCGTACCTCACTCGCAACCCTGTTGCTTTGGAGCGTGGCAGTTGTCATCGCCAAAGACTGTCCCATCGCGGATACGTCCATCATAGCTCACAGCGGTACGCCTGTAGGCACAGAGCAAGTCGTAGACGGCGTGACCTTCTATATCTCACAGGCCAAATGCAAGGCTCCCAAAGCCGCGGTCGTCTACCTCACAGATGTATTCGGCATCCAGTTACCCGAAAATAAACTGTACGGTCATTTTCTCTCACCCTAAAATTCTCTGTATCAGCTGCTTATAGAACTCCGCTTTTTGTGTAGGCTAGCAGACTCCTTTGCTCGAGCGGGCTACCTAACCGTCGCACCAGACCTCTTCAACGGGACGCCCGCTCCCGCGGATCTCAACGACCCCAGCTTCAACACTACCGACTTCCTTTCACGCCACGGTCCGGACGTCACGGACCCCATTATCGCCAAGGCCGTGACCTACCTACGTTCAATTTCTAGCGTGAAGAAAGTCGCGGCCACGGGTTATTGCTACGGGGGACGGTATGCATTCCGTTTCGTGGCTCCGGGAAGGGGGGTGGATGTGGCGTTTGCTGCCCATCCGAGTCTGTTGGAGGATGGCGAGATTCTGGCGGTGGGAGGCGGGGTGAGCGTTGCTGCTGCTGGTAAGTGTTCCGGGATGTCATGGTCTGTGTCTGAGACTTTGTTGTGCTGATGATTATGACAGAGACGGACAGTATGATGCCGCCTGCACGCAGGGCTCAGATCGAGGCGCTTCTGGCGAATACTACTGTACCTTACCAAGTCTCGCTCTACTCAGGGACACAGCATGGGTTCGGCGTGCGTGCGAACATCAGTGATCTCGAGCAGAAGTTCGGGAAGGAGAGTGCATTCTTCCAGGCTGTACGGTGGTTCGACTATTGGCTTGCTTGAGTGGACCCCTCCAACATTCGAACTGGTCACAGGGATCCAATGCAGGCTTGAGATGTCTTGAAAGTTATGAAGTTATTGTAATTGGGTATAATTGCTACTAAGCAAAGGATAAGAAATTCGAAACCGCTAACCACTCATGCGTCTAAAGATGAACGACCGAAAGAAGGAGATAGAGAGACCAGGAAAGAAACACGCGGTGCCCTCTACCTGGCCCCCAAATTGTAACGACAATGGCTCTTCTTCATTCTCTTCCCTTTCCAAAGTTAGAAACCCGGTTCAACCAGGGCCGAGAAAGCAAGCGAACGCGGCAAATAGATCCCGTTGTTAAGAAATAACAGCAAGGATGAAGACTTGCGTAAGATGAGATTAGAAAAGTGTTTCTGGTCCCTCCTTATTCAGCCTGAACCGCTCTCCTCTTCCAAGTTACCACCTGTTCATGTTGTTTGGAATTCAGGAAAAGGTAAAGTCGTTACAGCTCTTCTACCCTGTTCGCATCCATGGTACAAAGCTCCTTAGTGGCCAGCAGGGGATATCGGTTCTCCTCAATGAGTCGCTTGGTGGTGATGCGGTCAGGATAGTTGCGCATAAACATGTTGGTAAAGTGTGTACCGTAGTGTACCCCGTTGTCTTGCTCTGCGTCTTCGTGGAAGGACACCGACTGGTCCCCGTTGGAGAAGTCCTCAATGGGCTTGACCACAGCCTGGAAGTTGGGTTCGTGGAAGTAGGCGATGGTGTAACGTTCCGCGTTGTTCAGGCCGACCTTGTGAGGAGTCGACTTCAAGAAGGAGTTGGTGAGGTACTGCATCATGTCCCCTATATCAACCGTCTCTTGGTTAGTGAAACCGTGCACAACCGTTATCAATCTCTGCCAAGCCGCTGACGGGGCCAGAGAGATTATCTAGGCCTGCAAATTGGGGTCTTACCGAGTATGACGGTGAAGCAATCGTCTTGCGGTGGGACGTAGACCCAACCCTCGTCGTTTTCCTTCATGCCTGCTGCGCTGGACTTCCAGTTGGCGTAGTCCTCTCCTTGATAGGGTGGTCGCACAAAGAGGCCTGATGTTGCAATTTCTGTCGTCAGTAATCTGCTGCATTTGGTATTCCCCTGTTTCTACCAGATCCCAAACCAAAAAACACGATCTCGGGAAGGAAGAGGCCATTGAAGTTGTGACATACCGCCAACATTGTCCTGCGCAGAGATGACCAGCAGACCGTAATCAGTGTGTGACCCGATACCGCGGCCTTCCTTGCCCTTTCCATTGGTCTGGTGTCTGGCGGGGAATCTGAAACGGATCGAGATCCAGTCAGCACATCTAGATCACAACCTCAAAGATTGGCCCAGGGATCTGAATGAGGGCAGGTGAGGATGTAGCTTACCGTAGAACCCTGGAGTGGTGCCACCCGTCGGCCGTGTACTTAGTCAGGGCACCTGGTTCGAGTCCGAGACCTGCCTCAGTAAGGCCCAGCAGGACCTCTCCGCACCGGGCTAGCTCGTCCATGTAGGCCTTCATGGCATTCTTCATGCCAATCCTCGTCGGCCATGGGCATGGACCGTGGCATGGCCAACCGGCTTGCACGCGCTGATCCTCTAGTGGTAGATCCTTGGTAACAGTGAAGATTTCTGAGTAGTCGGCAACCCCGTCCGTGATTTCCTCTCCAGAAGCAATGTAGCCGGCATAGCTTTGGTCGTCGACGCACCGGGCCTTTTCCTGATAAGGAAGCTTGAAGAAGCGCTTGGAGGCTGAGAACGCGGCGTCCCGAAGTCGCTTTTGCTCGGGAGTCATGGTGAACTGCAGGATACCGTCTCGACGCCATGCCTGGATGATGGCCCGACCCATGGCAACGTCTCCTGCGCACCCGGTTACATGTTGGGGAAGTTCAAAGGTATCAAAGTTGCCGACCGTAGCTCGGAAGCCGGGGGGCATATTTCCCTTCTGTACCTTGACTACCGTTCCCGACAAAGATGGATTGGGCGCTGCTGAAGCTGGCATAGAGGTGGGAAGATGGCAGACAGCGGATCCAGGGCTAGTAGCTACCGCCTCGGTGCTCATGTTGCGTGCCAGGGCAACCGTGACATTCTTGAACTGGTAAGAGGCGCTTCGAGCCAGACCAGGGCGTGTGAGGGACCGCATGTTGATGATCACGTATTCTAAGGGATTTTAATTAAGGTTTGAAGGGGTCCAAGCAAGGTAAAGTATGGATGAAGCGTGTGAGTCTTTGCAGCTGTGATTCTTGAGGTTGCAGTGTTCTTGTCTGTGGACGATGGTCAGAGTCATTCTGGGTTGAGGACGAGGGGTCACAGGGGGCTATATACCTTTTCGTCAGAAGCTATTAGCAAGCCTCTATCACGAGTCACCGAGTTTGTCCGCTGGAGCCTATTCTGCCACCGGCCACAAAACTCAGACTTAACTCCATGACCACCGCCTGGGCCGGGGCAAGTCGAACACTTGGTGTAAGGTAACACCAAAAACTCAAACAAATAGAGGTCCTCCTGCTTCTCTCCTCGCCCCATGACGCTGTGCACCCGCAGGTCGCACAAGATATGGTGAGTCCGCTGCGAAAAGGTTTGCTCAAGAATTGCCAACTTGAATGCCTGGAGCTTCGTTACATCCAGACTATCCAGTCGAATCCACCGGAGAGACACTTTCACTCCTATTGTTGCCCGAGCTGCGCCGGCCACAAATTCCGAAGAGAAGATCGTGAGCTTTCAGTAACTTGGGCCGAGCCTTGTTACGTCACCTGCAACAACATGAGGCAACAAGAGGACCAAATGGAACTAGGTCGAAATATTGGTAACTGCCAATAATGTAGTGGCAACCGGGTGATCAGGCCAAGTCAATGTACGCGAAGAGGCTAACTGCTGCTATTCGCGTAAAGGTGCCCCTCCGGAATTTCGGTGAGCATGCAGACGTGTATCAGGAGTTGATGGTGAGCCAATACGGATGCTGCTGAGCAAAGGTGCCATATTGTCGTACCTGCACTTGTATTTTCCCTTTCCAGTCCTCTAGAAGGTCGAGGCCAGCCTCTTTGTTCCAGCTATATTGTGACTGAGACTCGAGAAACAGGATGACACCGAAGCACCGAGTTCGTACCTGGGGCCCAATATCTGGTTCTGGGCTGTCAAATCTCATTGCCAGCAAGACCTGCATAATCGGGTTCCTCACACAACCTCTGTCGGCCACTCCTGACTGGAGTTACCGACCACAAAAGGCACACAGCCTATATTAACTGGAAACGGTCACGGTCGACTAACAGAGGGGTCACCGTTCCAAGTCGTAGCGGATGTCTGTTGGCAAGGCTGAGTCGTGACCAACTCATGCACCGCCCACTTCAACTGGTCCATGAAGGACTCCAATCGCGAGCTTCCCTCCGGGTTCTAATGCATTGGCCTGGAGGGTAACGAGACACGGCTATTGGCCGAGGACATGTCGTCGAAGCCAACGAGTCAGATAGCCTCAAATACAATGAAGGGGGGAGAAGTCAGACACTGCCAAATCCAAGACAAGAAGGCATGTCAGGTGGCGGGGGCGTGAGGCCATCGCCATCCCAGTGCCGCGGCTAACCATTCCCTTCGTAGTAGTGGTCGCGTAACCGGCGAAATCCATAACCGGAGCCAGGTGCAGAGGCTGGAGGGTCACAAGGCGCATTGCAAAGTGCAGCCGAGGAAGCATCCCCATCCACGCGTTCTCAGGATCCTAGCCTGGATCACGGCAGTTTCGTACAAGGACAGCCGGAGCTTCTGGTGCTGGCTGAGGACAACCAGCAGTGTAGATTAAACGGAGATGCGCATTCCTGGTTTTGAAGCACCGAGTAGATGAAAGAGCAAGCTGATGAAACTCGATTGTTGCGCCAACACGTTCCAGCTCTTGGTTCTGTGTTGGGTGGTATGCGCTCCGTTGGAGGCATATCGTCTATATACCTAAAAATACATATTGTACATTAGTCCCATTGAGGTCGTCCCTTTTCCGACGTTATTCATTGTGAATAAAATTTGCTCGGTAAGCGTAGTCCTCCTTGTTGCTTGACCTCTCGTAGAGAATAAGAATCGAAGTGGCGCCCTTCATGGGGCTTTGGGAGTACCGAGCTTAGGAACGGTATCTCATCGCCCCAGTCCAGGCTGGGTAGGTCGTGTGCCACATGCCATCGTCAAAAGTCTGACTGGTGGTGCTAGTGGTGCTGATGGTGCTGTAAGAGATCGGAGATGGTGTAAAAGTAGATGATGCGGACGACAAAGACAGAGCCTGTGACGCCGAAGACTGCAGTACCGCTGAGCTGCTAGAGGTTATCACCGGTGTTGGGGTGATGAGCGGTAAGGACGCAGCTGATGTAGAGCTAGATGGGTACGTATAAGCGGTGGAACTTGTCGTGAAGACTGACGACAAGGAGACGGTGGTGGAGGTTGCAGGCGGTGAATTGGCCGAGGCACTCGCTGCCGAAGAAATGGTGATGTACTCCACGGAGGTTTCCGTCCTCGTCTGTGGAGGAGGTGTGTTGTCAACGGTGGTGGTAGTCGTTGTTGTGGACACAATGCTGGTGGGCGAAGCGGTAAGGATAATGGTGCTTGTGACACGTTGCGTCGGGGGCGACAATGGTGCAGAGACGGTCTGGACTGTGGTCTTGGGCGGTAAGGTAGAGGCAGCAACCACTGTCTCGACTACCGTGACGGGCGATACACCCGAGCCGCCGCCCACGCCAGACCTTGATCCAGAGCCACCATCAATAGGCACGACAGAGTACCTCGGCATAAGAGGAACTCCTCTTGCTGGCTCATTAATTGGTAGCGACAAGCACCTGGGTAAGCTGAGACAGAAAGCAAAGAAAGCAAAGGTAGACCGTTGTGCACGCATCTTGACTGTGAGGAATGATGATCAGGTCGAAACAGCGCTACCGTCAATTCAACAACATGCACTTGGAATGTAGTAAAACGGAAAGAAATCGACCAAGACGAAAAGAGAAAACAAACCTGGCGATCCGGGCGCCTTTTGGTACTTTTGTTTGAGTTCCAACTGAAATTGAGGTGGCTGGTAGTGAATCCACGTTCCCACTCAGCTCATGCCCGGCCTCAGTGGTTCATGATGTCGAAGATGGGAGGTTGGTAATGCGGCAAGGGCCGCTCAAGGGATGTTCCAGATTGGAAATGTGGCTGGGTCTGAAACTACGTAATGCAAAAAGAGTCACATGTCCAGGGGCACCCGACGGCACGGGGCAGATCAATCCTCAGCCACACTGTGGCCGCTCTACCTTTCTAGGTACCTAGGTACCTGTATGTACTTGGAAGCTGTGGAGGGCGGGGCAGGCAAAGCTCCCCCTCCTTGATAAGATAAAGGCGCAGTAACGGTAGGAATCATGGTGCCATGGTAACTAAGGTAACCTGACCAACATTAGAACATGGTTTAGCCGGTTGAGATAAAGAATGATGTCTTGGTCCAAAGAAAGTGCTAAACAAGTTCGGTTAGATCGTGCCAGTCGACACAGACTGAGCCTCGAACGAGTGACGTTTGGGGCTTGGCGAGGTAAGCTTGGCAGGTCAAGCGCGAGGCGTCGTCAGAACCGGACTGCTCGTCGTTTGCAGAGTGGCCGGAGTCGCGATCATAATGCATTCAGGCATCGGCTAACCGCAAGGCTGACACAGCCACTTTCTGTTGCCTCTCCAACTTCGAGTGCATAGTGAGAGCATAATCCAAATCATACTTGGTACCAGTATCTTACCTCTGCAACCTCCTCTGCAGCCTTTTTGTCCTAAACCCTTTCGCTTGCACAACGTCCTTTACCCCTCCTTTGATTGACGTTGCTCGCCAACCTTGCGTGCCACACGCCCGAGACACTACAGACTGTTTGATCATCAACCATATTGACAGGATGTCTTATCCGAACTATCCTCCGTACGGGCGTATGTAGCAATCTCACGCTCAAAGCTCTCAGGGAATAATGTAAACTAACGTAGAAGCAGAGCCGCCAGCTAACCAGGGTTACTACGGACAGCAACCCCCTCCAGGAGGTCAATATCCACCTCCAGGGGGCCAGGCACCCTACTACCCACCGCCGCCGCAGCAACAAGGGGGTTATTATCCTCCTCAGCAGCCTCCACCTCAACAGTATGGGTCTCCAGCCCCGCCGCAGCCTTATGGTGCGCCTCCTGCTACGGGTGCTTATGGTCAACCTCCGCCGCAACCGTATGGTCAGCAGCCTCCTCCTGCGGGAGCTTATGGCCAACCTCCGCCGCAGCCATATGGTCAGCAGCCCCCTCATTCAGCTCCATCGCCCTACGGTGCACCACCAGCGCCATATGGCCAACCCCCTCCACCACAACCTTACGGCCAGCCACCGGCGCCGTCGCCATACGGACAGCAGCCATATGGCGCTCCGCCTCCCCAGCATTTTGGCCCGCCGACAGCACCATCACCGGGCTACGGTCCCCCACAAATCATAGCATGGAATGGTGACGCAGATGCCCAGGCTTTGCGCTCGGCCATGAAAGGCTTCGGAACGGATGAGAAAGCCCTGATCCGGGTTTTAGCCACCAAGGACCCTCTTCAAATCAACACCATCCGCGATGCCTATCAGCGCATACATCGCCGTAACCTGATAGCCGATATTGAGGATGAGACTAGTGGATGGTTCGAGAAGGGGTTAGTAGCTCTCGTGCGTGGTCCTCTTGGGCATGACGTAAGCATGCTTGATTTAGCCATGAGCGGACCTGGCACCAAGGAGAAGCTGCTCAACGATGTGCTGCTGAGCCGTTCAAACGCAGATCTAAACGCCATCAAGAGCGAGTTTTTCCGGACATACCATCGGAAGTTGGAGGATGCCGTGAAGGGCGAGCTCACGTTCAAGACAGAGCGACACTTCATGATTGTGCTCCAGGCCCAGCGTGCAGAAGACTCTGCACCGGTTGTCAAGGCTGAGATCGACCGAGACGTCTCCGATCTCTATACCGCCACCGAGGGCAAGGTCGGTACCGATGAAATCAGAGTCTGCAGCATCTTGAGCACACGGAACGACAGTCAGCTTCGCGCCATTGCCCAAGAATACCGCGTCAAGTACGCAAGAAATCTGGAGGATGTGATCAAGAGGGTACGGTCACCGAAAACCCCTGCCGCTGTCTGTTGAGAAGCAAAGCTAACTGATGCCGCAGGAATTCTCTGGCCACATGGAGGATGCTCTGCTCTTCCAGCTCCGCCATGCCGTAGACAAGTACATGCACCAAGCATCGCTCCTCGAGGATGCCATGGCAGGCGCGGGCACCAAAGACCATCTTCTGATCAGCCGTGTCGTCCGCGCTCACTGGGATCGCCAAAACCTGGAAAACGTCAAGGGTGCCTATCAGCAACGCTACCATCGCAGTCTCGCCAGCCGCATCAAAGGGGAGACGAGCGGTGACTATGAACGATTGATGCTGGCTTGCATTGGAGAACGCATCTGAAGGCGGATTAGGTCATGTCTGCTTTTCGTGTTGCACCTGTTTCGTCGTTCACTTTCTGTTGGGATAATGTGTACAAGTGCGTTGTTATGGTGTTTGTCTGCTCCGCTTCTCGTAGTGTTACTGTCCAGCAGGTTCGCTTCTGCCCAGTCACGGAGAGTAGGTCTGAAATGAGGACGGGTTTGCCGTCCGTTCTGTGTCAGATTGAAACATCCAGGCGGCAGAAAAGAATGGCAGAAAACTAGTGCCGGTTGTTGGTAGAACCTATTATTAGGGTAACATTCCATCGCAACCGTACCCAAAGGAAGCGTACTATACGGCTCAAATGCACTTCGAAACCACCTTCTAGAATATAGCGCGGACCTCATCTTGACTTGGCACATACCCTATTTGAGCTCATCAGTGATTGGGCGTACCTTTTATCGGCTGAAAATTTCAGTTAAACGCTAATCTCCTTTGAGCTTACACAGAAACAGTTGTACCAATCCGAGGCGGGCTCATATAACACAGAGCCCCACAGGCAACCTAAAAGCAACGGGTTTTATTCACTGATGAATAAGGTTTAATAAGTAGCCTGTGCCCAACCCATTAGCGCGTCCTTCTTCATATTTTCCTTTCCTTGCCTTATTTTACGTTCATCGAGCCGCTACTCACTACTAATCTTTTCCCTCCCATTTTACCACTATTATCCATTGAACACACGCTCCAACCCGATTGCAGGAACGATCCGCGTCATTCGGTGTTGAGTGCGATTTAACAACGCGCTGGTATTTCGGCCTTCGAAATCAGGTACCATATCGATTGGATCCTTCGCTAGTAGGCTTTGTTGGATCTGCCAAGCGACACTTATCTGCTGTCCGCTATTCCCGTCCACACGATGGCTGACACAGCAGGGCAGCAGCATGTCAGTGCTTCGCCTGTCCCTTCTCAACCCGTGACTTCTGATGTTCAAATTTCGCGACCGCCATCAACGGTGAACAACCTTTCCAATGGCGGCCCATACTCTCGTGGCGCCAGTGCAGGCGCGCCGTCTACACCAACAATGCCATACCAGGGTGCTACATCTGTACCACCATTGGCTAGAATGTCAGCAACACCGGTCGCCTCTGTTCCTCCTGCGCCGCCAGCGCCGATGGCAGCACCTATAGAACAGACGCCACTGGTGCATTCAGAGCGACCGCTAAACATCACGCAGTATGTCCCGTCCGGAGGCATGCCAGGACGCCCACCCAACACCCAGCGAGCCACCTTTGCACCGCAGTACCAAGCACAGCCTGCACCTGTCTATCCGGCGAAGTCTCAGCCAGTGCATCAGGGCTACGCTGCGTCTCATACAGCAAGACCTCTGATTGTTGATCCGCCTCGTCGTATCAGTGTCCCGCCCATTTCGATCCAGCCCCAACCTCAGACATCTGGTGGCTTTCCATCTCCGGGACGGGATTATGGATTCGAGAACCGGAAGTTCCACGATGATCTATCTAGGATCACTTTGTCGTTCCAGCAGGGCATCCCCGAGGCTGTTCGACGTGCTGTGCGTGACAACTGGGAGAAGTGTCTGCTCGGTTCTGAATTCCACCAAGCTTTTGTTGTAAGTGCGACCAATTTCTCATGATCCCATGTTTCCGCAGCCGCAGCAAGGGGTCTCAGAAGAACACCTGCAACACTGAATCCGTACACAAGCATCTACCTATTCTTATGACTACTTGTAGTAGCTCAAGACTCATGTTATGCTGAACTGTCTTCCTGGACCCGTGTCAAAGCTGCGTTTCCTTCTAGTACACCCAATTCAGGGTTTTGTCACCTTTCACCATGTCCGAAGGCATATAATGGTTTGGCATTCCATTCGCTGACCGCTTCATAGCTCAATGCTGCTGTGCACCATTCGAGTGCCACGCCTGGCATCCAAAGCAGGGCCATTCGCGACTTTGGTGCGGTGATGGTGTCCAACTGCAAGCAGGAAATCGTGGAAAAGTGGTCAACGAGAGACATCGACGATGTCGCTCCGGCTCTCTTGGCCAAGGCAAGTAATGCTTTCCTGGACCAATGTCTAGCCCTTCGACTGCAGACTATCGATGCGAAGCCTTTGCTCAATGCATTGGCCAAGGCCGAACGCCTAGGATATGAGCCAAACGACATACTTCTCGAGCAGCAGGAGCGCGTCATCCCGAATCACCAGCTGAACAATGTCCCGCCGGCCAATACTGCTGGGCCAGCCGCGAGTACTGTCCAACGTGCTCGTCTTGACCAGTTTCAATGTTTGCAATGCTTCCGAACTTTCGCCAAGAAATCCTACTATGACTATGTAAGTTCACTTGCCCCCTTTTGATTCCTGGTGACAAGTCCAGGCGCTAATTGTGAGTAAAGCATTTGACGCGAAGCGTCTGTACCAAGGTACCACCAACTGCCGAAGGTTTTCGACATTCTTGCCCGAAGTGTGGTCAGGGGTTCACCCAAAACGGTGGCTTGGCATATGTAAGTTGATCTGCTTCCATTTCATGACTCCTTCCTGCTAACATGGCTATCCAGCACATGGAGCGTGGTGTTTGTGAGCCGTCAGACTATGTGCCTCCTGTTCAGACACCGGCGACTGCTGCTGCACCAGCTACTCCTGCCGCTCTACCCAGCCACATGCGAGGATACGCTACCCCGACACAAAACACATCATCAACCAAATCGACGCCTACAGTTCCAGCCTCCACGTATACACGGGCAGCTGCCAGTCCAACCGATCGAACTGGGCCTTACGCTCATCTTTCCGCACAGGACTTCGAAGCCATGCAGGCAGATCTTCGGGACGCTGAGATCACATACGCACCTCGATTTCGTGAAGCTGAGGCTATTGAGGATCCGGATCTGAAGCAAAAAAAGCTCGATAGCTTACGTAACACGTTCGGCACGAAGCAGAGCATCATTCGTAAGAAGTACGGCGTTCGTCTCCGAGAACGTCGGACAAAGGCAGAAATTCAGGCGGAACGTGAACGCATGGGTCTGCCCACTGATACCACACCGAGCTCTCAACCATCCACCCAGTACTCGTATTCCCAAGTACAGCCTCCGACTCATGGCCATCAGCCGGCACCAACGGCCTCAGCATGGGCTGCAGCTAACAAGCGGCCCCTCGACACTGCCGACGAGGCATCGCCCGCCAGCAAGCGGCAGCGATCTGAAGTCGACCTTGGTCCGACTACCAAGGTCTCGGAGATGGCTGGTGGTCTTACTGCCTCTGCCGCCGATGCAGCCGTGCATGACCCCACCCTCCCATCGCCCCGGCGAGCTGCATCCTCGGCCGCTGTACCGGCTTCTCAACCGGCTATCACCTACGAACAATCGGGTGCTCGGGTGGAGGTACATATGCCTGTTAAGGCTGCTTCATCATCACCTGCCAAGCCTAACGAGGGAGAGAACGATGGCAACTCCGATATCATGATCATTGAGAAGCAGCTTGCTGAGGAGCTACAAGATCAGGACAACAACAACAACGTCGAAGCTATTCAGTACGATGGTGCTGGTGACCATGACGAAGGTGATAATGTGATGGATGAAGACGAGCACAATAACGAACGGGGCGAAGAGGTTGGCGAACAGGAAAATGAGGATAGTGAGCAGGAAGGAGAGGATATTGGACAGGAGAAGGAGACCAAGGACGAGGCCGATGAGGCACAGCAACAGGAGCAGCAAGATCTTTCCGATTCCGATTCTGACTCGGACGATAGCGACGATGAGGATATCCCGCCTGCACTACCCTCAAGCAGCGGACGTAGCGGCCTCAGCCAACAGGGCCATCGTTTGGGCATGTAGAGCAGCCCGGACACCCACAGTATGATGGACGAGGATACTTTGGCAATGTTTCGCTTCTGCTGAAGCCTCTTGCCTCGCATCTGTTCGTCCGGCCTAGGACGTGAAAGCGCCAGTCGCCTGTCGAGATACCCCTTTCTTTATGGAGAGCTAGAGTTCTGTTATTCGGCCCTCCTAGTTCTGTTTGGTGCGCTGGGATTTGCATTATGGGCAGTCGAGTATGCGGTTGCGCATTGTATTCTACGGTGTTGGACATTTGTATACCAGGATCAACCAAAACGGCGAATGGCAAGTTCGGGTTCAGGTACAAGCCGGAACAAAGGGCTTTCGAAATTGACAGATGTTTTGACCTTGCTGAGGAGAGTCAGGGGGAACCTAGATCAGAAGCCCTATGGATGGGTGAATTCCTATGGGATCTGCGCATAGTGAACTTGACACTGTATAAGCATAGGAATTTACATTGCTTGCCATGGCTTTGGCGATAAGATCGTTCTACAAAAGTGCCAATACCATCTGAACCTCTCACCGTGACAAACCGAGCATCCCATGAGGGCGCAGTTTGAGGCGGATGTAGTAAGCAGGAGTTCAGCGTCTGTAAGAGCCAGGATAGTCCTCAGAATTATGGGGGTACCCAGCCTTGGGTCGAGGCTGATCACCTACCTGAAGAACAAAGCTACTCGAGGAACCCGGCTTGCGTCCACACATATATCAGCCGCAGCATGCTGGACCGGAGCTACACTTGTACAGGGGAAGATTGTCCAAGTGCGTCAACGCACCGGCTGCTTCCTCAGTGGAATTGGTGAACCGCTCCGTTCGGCGTCGGTCGAGGTCAAACTCAACAGGGTCCGGGCAGCTGCCGTGACATGGAGCGTGGCTCAAAGTTGCTGATGCTGCGGCTTTTGATAGCCTCCACATGATAAACTATCGCTAGGACCTAGGAGAACCGAATCGACCCGGAAATCACGCCCAGCCTCCTCGCGGTTTAGTTGCTTGAGGAAACCCTGCTTGCCGGACGGGACCACGGCCGCAGAGGCCTATGACTCGGTTGCGCGAGCTGCGGCTGTTCGTCGACCATGGTGTAGGGCCGGTATGGACTGGAGAACGGACGGCTAAGGCACAGAGGAGTGATGTTTGGCTGTCGTCGGGCATGTCATTCGACAAGGGGTAAATTAGACGCCCGAATCCTTGGCGGGGGTTGTGTTCCGTTTCCGTTACAACGAACGCTTAGTGCTCTGGCTCTCACAGTCGTACCTAGCTGCAGCAGGTATTTACTAACACATGAGAGAGCCATGGTATGTGGACCTCAGCCGAAACTCACATGTCGATAAAACACACTTCCGTTGCTGGTCAAAGGTTCCGATTTCAAGGCCGACCGACGTCGCACCAGCCAACTCCCCGTGCAACGCAAGCTACTTGTCTTCGTCTCGGCATCATTCTCGGCTGCCAGTCTGGCCGGCCAAATACACTCGCGGGGGCTTACTCGGAAGAGAACCCCCTGCATGCTGCAGGCCGATTCTTATGAGATGTTCCAATGTTTGCAACCTTCGTCAAGGATGAAGTTTGTGTTTGTCTTTGAAGGAAGCTCAGATTTCCCCTTTTGTCCTCTGCATCAATACGAGATTCAAGGGTTGTGCGAGTACGTGGCTAGGTTTTACTCGGCTAGGACCTAATTGGGGTCTGAGCGAATACTGGTAGTGTTTCACCATGGGCCCTTGTGCCGGCTTGATCCCGGTTGCTGCTGCAAACTGCTTGCAGGCTGCAAGGGCAGCAGAGGAATGATGTAGCGTATGCCCATTTTGGTCGTGCTTCTGTCGTGGGACATCCGCACTGACAAGTTGACTATACCGTGAAGAGGGTAAGCCGTGTGAGAACAAACGTTCAATGACCAGATCTGAACGACATTTGATGGTGTTTGTCACCAGGAATTTTATGAGGTCGTTTAGAGCCCCCCAGGTTCTGCCTCCATTTGCTGTGTATATCAACGATGTGGTCATTTCGAGAGCATCCTCTTATATCTCCAAGATGTGATGCGATAGCTCAAGGCCGTTACCTCTCTTGGGAGATTTCGCGTCAGATCGAGTCCAAATAGCCGCATGTCAAGGTGACAGCGAAGTTAGGCCAAGGAGCGCTAGGCTGATATTACAGCGTATGCACATGGCTGGACCTTCGTGCTTACTCGGAACACTATGGCGAAGAGAGTAATTGCACATGCTGGAAGGTTTTCCCCGCGCGTTTGTCACCAGACACGCGCGTAGCGACAGTCAGAGCCATTTCCCTGTATCGTTGCAGACGCAAACGCCCTGTGTCCGTTCATTGGGATTCTTCCAGAAAGACCTTAGCCGATGCATGGAAGGAGAGAACTTGTCGCATTTCTGCATGTCGTCTCCCGAAGAGTCTGTAAGTAGCCAAGCTGGCGAGGCCTATGCACGTGATAATTCAGGGGCTGGACGGGCCGCAGGTCCGCCGTCAGATGTCTGGCACTGGGATATTTAACAGGGATATGACAAGCGCGGTTCCGCAAGGCAGCCTGCTATCTTCATATCTTTTCTTCCGCGTATGCTCAAAGGGAGTCTGTTCCGAACTCCGCGCTCCGTGACTTGCATGAAGGACAGATGGAAGAGAGCTTCAGTGTCGACCCATCACGTATGTGTCCTCGGGGAAGATTGGTCAAAGTGTATGGTACCAAATCTTGTGACAAGAAGGTCCAAACCGCGGCCCCTGCACGAAGACGATCAAAACTTGCACGCCCTGCAGAATCCCAGGACTAAGAGGCTAAAGGGGACGAAGTCGGAATCAGGCAAAATCCTCACAATTAATTCCCTGCTTTGCCGTGTCTGCACTGCCGGAGGACAGGAAGACGGAAAGAGGTCGGACGAGCCAGATCAAGACAAGGAAAAGAGAGCTTAAGAATTAGATGTAATCCGTGTAAAAGCCTAGCGAGACCGAGAGAAGAGTGTTTATCGGTGCTTCTTGAAAGATCGGAACATGGCCCCCGAGAGAGTGTTTTTGAGAGTAACGGGCGTTGCAAGTGAAGAAACACAACGCATCGACGTCGACACCTTATCGGAAGGATGTCTGGTCATCCTATCGTGGTCTACCGGTAAGACACGGAGACACATGGTTGGCTTTGCGTTCGGGAGACGATGAATGACAAGAGGATGCCAGTTGGCGGTCATAATGTACTCTTCGACTTCCAACGAGTGAGGTTGGCGAGCTGTATAGTCACACAGCTGTGTTCGCCTACCAATGAGCCTCAATATGATGTTCGGAGCTTGTAAGAGTGGTCCGTTTGGTGACGTAGAGACTTGGCTTTTAGCCCAAGAAACAATATTCTGTCCATTCGGTTGAAGGATGGAGCAGGGGTCATGGTAGGGTTACAGACGCAGGGGGAGATATGCGGACGGAGGTTAAGTGACATACTTATGATGTGCGGTTGGGATCGTTTTCAACCTTGAGGCCAACCTTCCCGGAGGAAAGCTCATCAGCAGCTGCTTGATGGAGGAAAAAGGAATGCAGGCCACGCTGCAGTTGACTGGCAGATTTTGCCGGAGCTGTATAGTACGTTTGTTTCATCCTGACGACGGATGGAACTTCGTATTTCAGACTGATCCGGCTGTCTCTTTCTTCTGAAATGAATCTTTCGCGGTTTTTGATCGAGTCCTTGTTTTGACCGGTTCGATTTGCTTGTGAGGACATTGGGCAGGCCGTATCCCGGCCAGAGACATGGAGAGACCCTGAAAACTAATGTTAGGTAGACAGCTTCGGCCGAGCGAGTGGCGGGGCCAATGAGACCTGGGTATCATCGCGGCATCGGACCGTCTTGATGAGTGCCGAAAACACTCGGAGGTGGTAGAGAGGTTCTCGCCGATGATAGACCGCGAATCATGAGCGCTGCAAGACGTACACGCAGAGACACAGATACACTCCACGGCTTTGCTGGCTTGTGCCAAAGCGACCCTGCCAACGAACTAAAGTGAGATTGTGGCTGTGGGTGATAGCCGTGCCTCATGACGATTGAGAGCGGTTGGTAACTTCCAGGATGGTATATGCCTAATACCCCTTGCGGCTGCAGCCCACACGGGGTCCAATATCTGAGGCCTTAATCTGTCTTGCATACTGGACATGGGTAACAAAGGTACGTATATTCAACTTGACATGCTGAGCCAACGAGCTAAGTGGGATGGAGTCTTGGTTATGTTGGACAACAAGGGCAACCCAGTTGATGGTACGTCATGTTGCGTCTCCACCACGGACTGGGGGGGGCAGGTTGCTGATGCGCGTTTGGGAGAATGGCTGAGAGTTTTGCACAATCCTGGCTTATGTCTTAGAAGAAGTACGAGGCTCTTTGAGTAGAGACGAGGCCATGTGTCCATGACGGGGTAGCGCTTCACAGGGCTTTCTGGTAACGCTTCTGTAGAGTCCAGGGGCAGGTGGTGAGGGTGATATCCACAAGTTACAACGCTACCCTGAGGCGGAAGGAGTTGGAGCACTGACAAATGACAGGGGTTCCGGCTGATAGGGAAGGTGTTTGTCGAACTGGGTCGATCCACAAGGGGCTGCGGGAGATATGCAAGTATCGAGGTACGTGATCCAGATTTCCCCAACGGCGGCTAGGCAAGCGGACCGTAGAATCCAGCTCCCTTCTGCGTACACTCTAGTACACGTGTTAGAACGAACGAGCTCTTTTTGATGAATGGATCTTTGATCGCTGATGCCAGTCTCAGACTTTGTACCCGAGCTCACCAACAACGGCAGCTTCAGATATACCCAGGCCAGGACGAAGCGCGAAGACGTATGTCCCAATTCTCAGCTTCAACGTCTCGCTTCAAAGTAGACGATCTGGTGCTCGCTTCTTTTTCGTTTTTTTGCCACGATCTTAGCGCTCGCTTCTGCCCGTTTGGGGTGTCGATTCTCTGGAGTGGGAGCCGCACGCAAGCTCGTGTCGTCTCCAAATTGAAGTATGGTAGCAGGGCAACCATTACCCGATTGCCCTGGTGTAGATCATAATGCGAGCTGGTGCATACCTTACCTCATCGATATCCCGCACTGCCTGCCTTAGCAGTCAGTTCCATTTCTCCATGCTTGGTCTGGAGGGAGTATCCAGCATTTGACCAGAAGTGTTGAAGACTCCAGTATTTGCGACCTGCCAAACCTGTAATCTTTGTGTAGACAGACGTCACTTTTTGTAGCTGACAATTGTTGGTAACTTCAAGTTTAGCCCGGGGAGTGAGTCCATGATAAATTGGAGCCAGGTGTGTGTTCCATCGGCCACAACGCCCCGTTTCAGCACCCGTTAGCCGCATATCTGCACGGGCCACCGCCCTTTCTTACCTGGTGCTAGTGGCAGAAGGAGCGAGTGTGAAACAAACAAACGTGACCTCGAATCTCTTACTGACGCAAGTAAAACACAACAAGGTCTTGGTTGCATAACCGCGGGTCCAAATGCACATTTTGCGATTTGCACGGGCGCAGACAAATGATTGTCATCTCGTACGCCGAGTCGGCCCCAACTAGAGCCCTTTTTACAAGGTACCTCAATCTACCCTTGGAGCTAGACCCGCTTCTTAGGCAAGACCGACAGGGAAGCAGTCCGAGAGCCTGAGAGGTGTCTGCCCGGACACGACCAGCACACCCAAACCCACCGCCCAAACCAAATTCACTCCACAGAGCACGCAGACAGACCACCACCAGCCCGTCGACGCACACCACGGTTTTGACGGCTGGCCCTGCACGCAGGAAGCCCGGCCCAGGGTCGCGTTCTCCCCCTGGTCGCCCATTTTTACCTCAGTAATCGTGGCTCCATAAAACCTTCTAATTAACAGCCCAGTATGGCTCAACCAACAGAGTCAATCAAGGCTCAGCCGCCGCCCGAGGTTCGTCTGGAAAAACTGCTACATCCAGACATACCACCTACCTCGTCCCAAACACAGGATACTGTCCAACAAGAAGCTCCCCAGCAGCAGCACGAACCTACCCCCCGGAACGGTCAGCTGTCACCATCGTCAGCAGCAGTCGCGTCCACTGTTGCCGATTCGTCCTATAACGACAGCACCGCCAATAAGAACAGCCATAACTCTGCCACGACTGACGGCACAGCTACTGGTGGCATCAACGGCACCGAACATAAGGAGACGAATCAGGCGGCGGCCTGTTCTGAGCGATCTACTGGTGAAGCTGCTCCTCTGCTTGCCGCTTCGGCTCTTGCTGTCGCTGCCGGACCTCCTCAACCCGCGGGACCCGTTGCGATACTTTGTCCTCCACAAGATTCGACTGCACGACAACATACCACTCGCGACGGTCAGAACGGTCAGAACGGGACACGCAATAGCGGCGACGCGCCGTTGTCCCATTCGCTGTCGATGAATCACGGCCAGCCGCCGCCGGTCGGTCCTCCTCGTCAAGGACAGATCGGTTACTCCGGGCCAAGTCCCTACCAACCGCCACACCAGCTGCCACCGCAAGCGCAACAACAACCGAGCCCCATGCATGCGGCCACGCAGTATGCCTACCAGACGCAGACCCTTCCACATCAGCATCATGATCCGTACCGAGCTCCTCCGCCCGCGTTGCCGAGTATGCGCACCTTTGACCCTCCTCAACCACAACAGCAACCCCAGCAGCACCCTCCACAACAAGTGGCACCACTACATACCAGTTATACGATGGGAGCGCCAATGGGCCAACCCATAGGGGCGCCGATGGCAGCACCAATGGTCTTGGGCGCACCGCCGCAGTTAGGACCTGGGCCTGGACCAGGACCTGGACCCTCGGGCATGACTTTCTATAACACCACGATACCGGCATCGCCCTACGGCATTCCAATCGACGCGAATGGGATGAGATACGCTCTACTACCAGATGTCGACCCCAGGATTATTCTGGCCAATCGACAGAAAAAGGTACCTTTGCTACTACTCCATTCTATCTATTGACCTCACGCGACTTGCAAGACATGCGTATGGAGACTGGGCAGTCGACTAACAGCAGACGTCGTGTCTGGGACAGGAGATCAAGCGAAGAACCAAGACCGGCTGCCTGACTTGTCGCAAGCGAAGAATCAAGGTACGTCGATTTCGGTCCCTTTCCGGCACAGCTGTTCCCTATCTACTTCACCTTACGTTCCTTGATGCCGCATCCGTTGGGCACTTTTGGGCCGATGAGTAGTCCCACACTTTGGCCGGAACGTTGCACTTCGCTGCTAGAAGCAGCCCAGTCTGCGGAGTGCCCAAAGAAAGCTGATTTGGTGCCATTGGACAATGAGGAACTTTGCGAGCTCGCGAACGTGAAGCAACATGGCTTACTCGCGTATCCCTATCGTCCATTTGATTGTTCTCTTTCTTCTCAGCACCTGCGCTGGGCCTGTCCCAATTTGAAGCTAAATAGACGAGCCATTCGTCGGGCTACGGAGTACAACGGCAGATCAGCAATCGGATTTGGCGAGGTACCACCGAAACCCACCAGCCAGCCCAGGAAGGCTGGAATCCGCAGCCGACAAGCGAGCGACCTGATTTCTAGCCGTACTCCGCTTTTCTGCCACCAGCACTTGCAAGTTGCAATAGCGTTCCCCATTCATGCTACCTACCTGACCTCTCCTCGAGCATTGTTTCTTGACAAATCGGATCAAGTAGCCTAATCTAACCTGTTTTGTTGCTTTAGTGTGACGAAGGGCATCCGACTTGCAACAATTGCAGGAAGTCGAAGCGGGATTGTTTAGGATACGACCCTATCTTCAAGCCCCAACCAACCCCTCAGTCGCACCCACCGGCCCCCGTCCGCATCCAACCGGCCCCGTCCTCGACGAGCAACAACACTGCACTCGCTACACCAGGCCTCGCGTCGCCTGCCACCACTACCACTGTCGCGCCTTCTTCGCCCTTGCCATATCAGGCGCCCGTCGTGCCAAGTTCATATCCCCAAGCCGTAGAGGCCTCATTGCCCTCCTCTGTGCCAAGGAGCGAAGCGGGCTACGAATATTCATCGACGGCCATTGATCCAGCACTGAGAGGCCCTGACAACACCCCGCGATCTTTTGATCATTCATCTCGCACGTACGACAACGCGACGCGACAGCCCGACTCAGCGCCGAGACCTGTCGAACATAGCCCACAAGGTCTGGATCCTCGCTTAGGAACCGTCGATTCAGCGCTACGAACTGCACAACCTGCAGCCCATACCTTTCCCGCTTCGAGTTATCAACCGACGAGAGCGGAAGCAGGCCAAGTGCATCCCGGAGAGCAACAGTATCCGCCTCCGCAACCGAGAGGTGGGTGGACCAACTCTTTCCCCTGACAGTCGGCGGGCTCGCTTGCATCCAAACTGCTGTTGTTGCCGACGGGAGTGGATCCGAATCACGTTGCTCACGCGGGTACATCAGCAAAGAAGATGAAAGTCGATGAGCTCATCGCCCTTGGAGGCCCGTTGCCCCCGCCGCCCGCATCACCGCCGAGCACTGAGACGGTCAATGAGGTGGTGCGGCTATACTATGAAGTCTATGTGCCCGGTCTCACCCACTTCTTTGAGACCAGGTGGTATGATCTGGACGGGAGTAATCAACCTGGGGGTGCGAGCTCTCTAAGCATCCTGCAAGACAACCCACCTGTTATGGATCTCTTCTCCTCATTTCTCGAAGCTATACGTGGTGTGAAGACGACCAATCCGAGTGATTTGGTGTATTCAAGTCATCTGGAAACGTGCCTGGTATGGGCACTCGCACGGTTGCCTCAGGTCTCGCCTACTACTGAACCAGTTCAACGCCACCCTGGAGAGATTCCAGTAGAGAACGACGCAGCAGAGGCCCGTGCTCGTCTCCGCGTGGTAGAGACCCTCCTGAACGGGGATACACTGGAATCCAACCCGTGCACACCACCTCCTGCTATGTCATCCGTTGCCCCGACACAGCAAGTGCGGGTGCACGAGCTCGAGTTTTGGTTTCACCTTGGTGAATACCTCCTTGATAGCCACTCGTCAGCAGCGCCGGCTCACACAGCCGCAAGAGAGGCATGCTTGAGCGGAATGCGCGCCGTGCTTGACGGCCGCGAGAATCGGGATGTGCTTTACAGCATTGCGGTTCTCAGAGAATATACCATGCAGTTTGATGCGGCTCTTGCTGAACAAAACGCACCAATGCATCTAGACGAGAGGGATCCGCGAAGCAAGCTCGCGGTGGCGGCGAGATTCATGCAGGACGAAGCTGCTAATTCAGGCACCACCAACGTCGTGAGACGCTTCGCTGATGTGGCCTATCGTGCCTTCGTGCGGCCAGGCGGCAACGTCAGAAGAGTCTAGAGGGGGCTATGTATTATTTGTTTTTTCTTTTCCAATCTCTTTCCTTGTCATGCTCCCCTTCTCCAGCTGTACCAGCAAGTGCGTTAGCGGTCATCTTGCGTATGTGACCGCTAACGGATCTGATAACGGATGGTTCTCGGGCGGCAACACTTTGGTGCATACGGCGAAGATGGCTCTCAAAAAGGGATCGTGCATTACCTATCTGGTCGGAGTTGGTGGTTTGGTGGTTCTTGATTTTAGAGGCGTACATGAATTCTGATCGCAACGAACCGATAGAGCAGAATTGGCTTGAGCGATGTAGCGAGTATTGCATTGTACGATATCCAGGGACGAAGGACAGTGTCAAGGGGAAGGGGACAAAGGAAAAGTTAGGAGCGTCGGAGTAGAGGTTCAGCATAGAAAGTTTCGAGTACGCCGACAGAGAATAGAGGCTCATTTCCGGGAAGTTTCCGTGCTGTCCTCGGGGACAGACTGTTTGGAAGACTCTCGGTGATACTTCCCTCTCCCCGATTGATTGCACTACTTTTCGATCCGTAGAATTACCATCGGATGAGCTCGTGCCGAGTTCTGTCGCCTTGGTTCGCAACGTCCATGTTAAGGTGTTGTTCGACCGTCTTACACGTGGCTAAGTCGCACCTGTGGTATTAGCAACACGTTCTAGGTCAGTGACGTGATTTGCTCTGTTCTTCTTCAAGTCAATAACCTAACCTTGGGCAGTGATAAAGGAGATCGCCCGGTTAAATCGGGTGTACATTCCATCCTTGCAAAACTACATGGGAACCCAGTTGCAAGCACCTTTCCGTCTCCCGCAGAAGGAAAAGATAATGTGCGCATAGACAGGAAACCAGACGGCGAGCAGTCCTGGGGCAGTCGGAAAATGACGCTAGCTTGGACGGTGTGTGGTTGTGTCGTACCGTTCCGGCCCGCAAGCTGGCGATACCGCCATGAGGTGACGAGTCACAATGCGACCCCCGGGTTCTACCCCATTGAGGGCAGCAAGCACTTCACCGGTTTTTGGTCAGCCGTCCCATCACTTTCAAATTTTTGTCTATTTTCCCAGGACTCATGCACCCCGATGGCGGGGAGGGTGCCGATTGACGGAGCAATTGGAGGGCACTGACGTAGACCTGTCCTTTTGCATCGTGAGCCTTGATGTCGTGAGGTCTGGTTTGTCCTTTGGACTATGGTACCGTCCTGAGACGATATAAGGGTGCCTGATGGTTTACAATCCATGCGGGCGGTTGCTGGTACTGTCTGTTCCCTTTTCTTCCTTGCGTTATCTTGTGCCAGGTGCCTCTACCTGCTTGTCTGTTATCTTTGACCTGTCACTGGCCGAAGCACGCCTTCAGTGTCTGGGACGCACCCAGTCGATCGGAGCCGGGTTCAGACCAATTATTCTGTTTCCAGAGTACTTCTGCCCCCCGGAACGAGCGCTGACCGAGTTCTCATGCATTGTTCGTCTTCCTTTGAGTTCGCTGACTATATATTGTGAGCGTGTCCGGTCGCCGCCAGTCACGGAGTGGAAATGAAGCGCCTGACGACTGTGACAAACAGCAACACGAGAGTATATCAAAACGTTACGACGTAACTTGGCGCCAAGCTGCAAGACATCCAAGACTTGCACTGGTCAGAAACCCAGGCATATCGAACCCCCGAATTGTCGTGTGAAGGCATCAGGGTCCAACCAGCCAGTCGAAGCCGGGAATACTGGACGGGAAGAAGACCGGCGGCAAGAAGGCAGGGACAGCGCGCGGTGGGAGACGGTCCCAAGTCATTGATTATTCACACGCCAACACAAGCCTGGCTTCCGGAACCTCAGTGAACCTGTTTTCAGGGTCCAAGGTACCTTTTATCGACCTTGAAAGTCGATTAAGCTACTGCGCAACACCGACCGCTTCCCGAATAATTGGGACAACCAACCCCACGCCTCCTCAACTCCACACATTCAGCACAACGGTGACTCCTCGAGACTCGGCAGAAGCAGAGCAATTCGAGGAGACAAATTTGGCGTGCAAATTTACCTAAGTCATTTTGAGATTTTGGGGACTGCCCGTAACACCTACCAAATCACCCATAAGCTCTTCAAGGTACAAGAAGCTCCTTTCCCGGTTTCGCGGTTCGGCGCATCCAAACCCGAACACCTCACTCAGCAACTAATTACATCCGGCCGCGATTTCGATCTGCACTCAAACATTCGCCTTGCTTTGTGATAGCATACTACGCTTTTCTGACTTAAAGCTCGCGACCGCAAGGATGGCTAACGAGCCTGTGCCTAATGGGACCACAAACGGCCATAATGGCGATACCGCTCGGCCAAAGGTCTTGCAGCTGGGACTTATCGAGCAGTAAGTTAGGCCCAGCTTGTTTACTTGAGAAAGTAGACTTGCATCCCTTACTCGCCCCTGTACGCTACAGACCAGGAACAGGGGACACAGAGGTCATGGTCTTTTATCTTGCCTGATGACACCTCGGGGATGAGCCATTCATCATGAGGACATTCTCACCATTTACCCCCCTTAAAAGCCCCATTTTGCTCACCTCAACACTTATTGCAACCGAGCTAAAAATGTCTTCCTAGCGCTCACGACGCCTGGGCCGAGATCGGCAAGCTGGCTACCATCATCAAGCCGACGGCGACCGATCGCGCCTCCTTTTTGGCGGAAGCCCGCTCCGGCGCCTTCGATGGCTGCATCGTGGCCTACCGCACCTTTGAGTCCTTCGACATCACCGGCAAAGTCGACGAGGAGATGCTTTCCGCCCTTCCGTCCTCGCTGCGCTTCATCTGCCACAACGGCGCCGGCTACGATCAAGTGGTGGTCCCGGCCTGCACCAAGCGCGGCATCCGGGTTTCCAACACCCCTACCGCCGTCGACGACGCCACGGCGGACATCGGCATCTTCCTGATGCTCGGCGCGTTGAGGAACCTCGCCGCTAGTATGGCGAGTCTGCGTGCCGGGGATTGGAGGGGGAAGGACGGGAGTCTACCCGCGCTGGGCCATGATCCGCAGGGGAAGACGTTGGGGATTCTGGGAATGGGGGGGATCGGGCGGAATATGGCGAAGAAGGCTGCAGTCTTTGGGATGAAGGTTCGGTATTTCAACCGGACGAGGCTGGAGCCGGAGGTGGAGCGGGAGTGTGGTGCTGAGTATGTGGATCTTGAGACGTTGCTTAGGGAGAGTGATGTCTTGAGTTTGAATCTGCCTTTGAATGTGAGTTCAGTGGGAAGGAGTGAGAAGGGCAGAGCAGATGAGCTAACGGTGTGACAGGAACATACCCGCCATATCATCTCGAAACCTCAATTCGACCAGATGAAGGACGGCATTGTCCTTGTCAACACGGCACGTGGAGCAGTCATGGACGAGGCAGCTTTGGTGGATGCACTCGCCTCTGGAAAGGTTTACTCATGCGGCCTGGACGTCTTCGAAGACGAGCCAAAAATCCACCCCGGTCTCCTCGCTAACCCGAACGTCTTCCTCGTCCCACATATGGGCACCTGGACGGTCGAGACACAAACCAAGATGGAGGCGTGGACCATATCCAATGTCCGTAGGGCGCTCACGGAGGGAAAGCTACGGAGCATCGTCCCGGAGCAGGCGAAGATTAGCTTTGCGTAAGGGAGCGCCAGTGATTGCGGCTTGGAGAATACTTGCAGGCGGCCACGGAGTTGGTGGTCAATATCTCAACACGTATGGATGTTCTTCTCGTGGTCGGTTACCCTTGTGGTCGAGGAAGATCGTGCGTGACTTGAAAGGGTAGTTTAAGGAGTGGCTTATTCTGGCAGTCCGGCATGATTACGACGATGGCTTATGATGAGGCGTCTATGGTAGATGGTATTATCGGCCGGTTTCTGATGCCTCAGACAGCATTAGTTCATAGATACCTACGAAAAACGTGATTCCTTTGTAAGACAGATGGCATAAGGACCAGATGCATCTTGGTCGCATGGGCTGCCTTATCTGTACCGCTGCATTTTCATGGACAAACACAATGTGTTTTGAAATAGAGGAGAAATATGTCTCCATGAATCAATGGAGGTCAAACACACATCATCATGTGGTGGCTGTTGGCCAACGGATTACAAAGTGGGACTATCGGGAGATAAGCGAGCGAGCCCAAGCCGAGTGGGCGGCTGATAACAGCTGTTGGTCTTGTAAGTCGGAACTCGAACGATGACGGTGCCACAGATACCAACGCACTTTCGCAGCATTCAACACGAAACACTGCTAGTATAGTGCCATAGAAGCTACATGTAGAGCAGCGTGTCCTCTACCATATTCATATATCTTAACGACTTTGAAAGACCATATCACTCACCGTGGCCGGGTTACTCTGGACCAGCAGCAAGGCGCCAGTCGCAGACGCCTCCCAAGCTTCCACCACATCACCTTCTACAATCCGAAGCCGTGACCGGCCGAGGGAAATCATGACACAACCGACAGTACAGCCGAAGCTGACACCACAGTTCTGCTTCAACACAACGGCGTTACGAGGTTCGTATTAGTAGATCCTTCTCGCTTGCGCAGGCAGGAGCTCATACTGACCATTTGCCTCCAGATTTCCTCCGCCTCTCCCGAGCTTCCATAGACGACAGCATAACTCAAAACCTGAACGCCCTCCCTTCCGCGTCCTCAGCCCCATTCGATCCCAACTCCGTCCACGTCCGCACTCCCCGCCCGCGATCCCACGTAGATCCTGCCGCATGCGAGACCTTCAAATCCCATGTGCTCTTCCCGTCTTGGCAAGCAAGGACAGACCTCATCAGCTATTGCGCGGGTGTAGCCGCGTCTCCGGATCCGGATGACCCGGACGCGGCGACCCGAGAAGCGGAGAAGATGAAGAGGAGAGAGATGGTGGTTGATGAGCGGCTGGATCCGTACAGTGGGCGGTTCTTCCCAAGAGAGGGGAGGACTGAAATACTCGCTGGGGTGGTGAGGTTGGAGATGGGAGTCGAGGAGGTTGTGAGGAGACGGACGTGGGAGGTGGTTAAGGAGCGGTGTGGAGGGGAGGAACAGGAGGAGTGGCTTGGGGCGTTGGGGGCTTGGAGGAATGGAGGGCAAGGGAAGGGCCAGGTGAGGTGATACGAGGTGATATCAGGTGGGAGAGACGCGCAGTGTTTCGATCAAGGACAGGATCATGGGTATGATTAGTAGCATGGGAACGGCGTTGGAGGCTTTGTCTCTACTCTGAACTTTAGCGTTGTATTTTGTTGTACTATTACATTTCCATACAGAAGTTGGATGTTCATAGACACTTTCCACAAGTGGTGTCACTGGTACCGTCGAATCAGGGACATGGCCCATGCAAAGCCCTGCATCACTTGCTTTATGGTCATTCAGCTCAGGTGGTTGAGCACATTGAAGTGTCTTAGTGTCCCACGACCAGATCAAGCGGCTCCGGAGGTGGACCCCACGGTCGAGTGTGGGGTCGGGTCTGACGCACCGAAGGAAGCTTCCGAGACCTCCAATTCCAATTCAAGACCGACCTGTCAAGCCTTACCCTGCCATTTCATGCTCGATAGAGCGGCGTTGTCCTTTCTGGGAGTCTAGTGTCTCGCGGTTATACTTAGGGTTTTGTACGCTGTTGGAACAGTTACCTACACTTATACTGAGTACCCTTGCGATCGAATACCGGATTCTGAAGCCTCACCGACCGGCAGCGCATTCAACATTACGACTTGAAACGGCCTCACCTGCGTCGACCGACCGTTCTCGCCCACAATGCCCCAACCACTGAGTTCGAGGGACCAGACGCTGTTCCGCACCGTTATCAAGAACTATGAGGACAAGCACTACAAGAAGGGCCTCAAAGCCTGCGAGCAGATTCTCAAGAAGAATCCCAAGCATGGCGACACCACAGCTATGAAGGGCCTCATCCTCAATGCCCAAGGACAAACGGAGGAGGCCTTTGCCCTGGCCAAGGAAGCACTTCAGTACGACATGAAGTCCCATATATGCTGGCATGTGTACGGTATATTGTACCGGACAAACAAGAATTTTGAAGAGGCTATCAAGGCCTACAAGTTTGCCCTAAAGCTAGAGCCCGAGTCGCAGCAGATCGCACGGGACCTGGCTACACTTCAGATCCAGACCCGTGACTACCAGGGATACATCCAGAGCCGGGCTGCTATGCTGAAGGCGAGGCCATCAGTACGACAGAGCTGGACAGCCCTTGCTGTGGCCCATCACCTGGCTGGCGAGTTGCAGGAGGCCGAGCATATCTTGACGACCTATGAGAATTCTTTGAAGAACCCTCCGCTCAAGTCTGATTTTGAAAACTCGGAAGCCGTGCTATACAAGAACCAAATCATTGCTGAGCGCGGAGATATAGAGAGAGCCTTGGAGCACTTGGAGACAGCTGGAAAGGATGCGCTGGACAGGCTGGCAGTGATGGAGCTCCGAGCCCAATATAACAAGAAGCTCGGCAAGAAAGAGGAGGCTACAAAGGCGTACCGGGCGCTGCTAGACCGTAACCCAGAGCATCCCGACTACTACACTGACCTCATTGAGGTTCTTGGCTTATCCGACGAAGCGGAGCGCAAGGCCCTGTACGACGAGTATGCGACCAAGTACCCCCGCTCCGATGCGGCAAAGCGACTTCCACTGGATTTCCTGACTGGTGATGCCTTCCGACAGGCAGCCAAGAGCTATCTCGTTTCTATGCTTAGTAAAGGTGTGCCTTCAGTATTCGCCAACTTGAAGCACTTATACAAGGACGAATCGAAGAAGGAGACGTTGCCGGCTCTTGTTGAGGAGTATATTCAGGAGCTCAAGTCGTCCGGAGACGTCAACGGTGACAGCTCCAAGGGTGAGGGCGCCGCGTTGTACTTCCTTGCTCAGCATTACAACTACCACTTGAGCCGTGATCTCGCCAAGGCTATGGAGTATGCTGACAAGGCCATTGCGCTGGACCCCAAGAACGTAGAGTTTGCCATGACAAAGGCAAGGATATACAAGCACCAGGGAGACACGCAAAAGGCGGCGGAGGCAATGGATGCTGCCAGGCAACTGGACACACGAGATCGGTACATTAACACCAAGGCAGCCAAGTACCAGCTACGGAACGACAACAACGAGAAAGCTTTGGAGCTTCTGGGCATGTTTACTAGGGCTGAGACTCCGGGTGGGCCGCTTGCTGACCTTCTTGACATGCAATGCATATGGTTTTTGACCGAAGATGGCGAGTCGCATGCTCGTCAGGGCCATGTTGGTTTGGCGCTGAAGAGGTTCCATGCCATTTACAACATCTTTGACATTTGGCAAGAGGACCAGTTCGACTTCCACACATTTTCGCTGCGCAAGGGCCAAATAAGAGCATACGTCGACATGATCCGATGGGAGGACAAGGTTCGGGACCACCCGCTCTACTCTCGTCCCGCACTGGCTGCCATCAAGGTCTACCTGGACATGTACGACGCTTCTCAAAGCACGAATGGCGTTAATGGGACGTCTGGTGACGCAAATGGGGCTGATGCTCAGGAGGCGAAGAAAGCTGCTAAGAAGGCCAAGAAGGAGGCGCAAAAGGCTGAGAAGGAGGCGGCTGAGAAGGCAGCAAAGCAAGATCCCAACGCTGCGAAGAAGGAGGAGGTCCCTGGTAAGAAGAAGGACGAGGATCCGAACGGTCTCAAGCTGGCTGCGACAGAGGATCCTCTGGGAGAGGCCACCAAGTTCCTCGTACCATTGCTGCAGTTCAGCCCCAAGCTTATCGACGCGCAGATCGCCGGCTTTGAGGTGTACCTCAGGAGGAGTAAGACCCGCGCTCAGAACATCCTGGAAGTAAATGGATCACCACTAACACATCTACAGAAAAGTACGTTCTGGCATTGAAGTGCCTGAACGAAGCGCTTGCCCTCGATGAGAACCATCCAGCCCTGCACGCTCAAGCAATCCAGTTGCGCCATGCCTTGAACTCGGACATGAAGGACTTGGACCCCAAGGTGCAGGAGGCTCTCAAGGAGACCTTCACTGCCGTTCCCGCCTCGGCAGACCTCAAGCAGCTCAACGCCGAGTTTCTCAAGAAGCACGGGAACAGTGCCCAGCACCGGATCGCAGCTGCCCGTGCGGCAGTAACTCTGGGCGAGGACCGCTCAAAGGCTGAGAAGGACCTGGTTGATGCTTTGAACATCAAGGACACCACGTTTGAGGACGCGGCTGCTCTTTTGGAGCAACTGAAGAAGTGGAAGAGCGGGGAGGTGGCCTCGTTCAAGCAGGCTGCTCACGAGAAGTGGCCGGAGGTTACTGTCTTTGCGTAAAGGACAGACAGCCTACTCTGCGCCTTACTTTCCGTCAGCTGAGCCCCAACTCAGCTGTCGGGATCAGCACAGTATAACTGTGATGTGCGGGCATCTGTGGTACAAGCGCGCCGTTGCTTAACGTGTTACCCTGCGAAGAGGAGCATGATGAAAATTCGTTGTAGAAGTAGGAGTGACTGGGTTACAAAAGTTGAGAGGGTTTAAAGAGTATATAATATCGATTCTCTGCTGCGAGCTGTGTTCCAGGAGATGCCGGTTGTAACTGCGTTGGTGGGGATCCAAATGTTCGTGTCTCAGTCTCCGGCTGTGATGCGTGTCCGAAGGCACATTACTGGTACTATTTGCATGGTGTTCCTCATTCTTGTTGACCTCGGCTTGTTCCAGTTTCCCAAAGTCTAATCCTCTCCAGCGATTCTTCTAGTATAGAAATTAACCTTGGAATACGTGGTCCATGTTGTGTGACTGTGATTCGTAGCTGATCAGGACACCAGCCTCTCTATTCCTCATTTGAATGCTTTGCTTCAGATTGCTTGTGGTTGACACTTTCACAAACGCGAGGGAGTGCTGTCAGGGTTGCTTGTACCCCTGTAATTCCGACCTATCCGGTGCTAGGCTGCAGTAGCAATGCAGTAGCCTCCCCCCAAATGGAAGGATCCTTGCCGAGCCCCGTTAGCATGGGAAAGTGCAACCTTTGAGGATCAGACCTATAATGAATTGTTCTGAGACACACGACTTCAACCTCTACCAGTGTGATCTCCTTGTCTGTCGTTTCTGTGTGTACGATATCAAGTCGTTCGTTCTCCGTGTTTATTGTCTTACGACACTATTTGATTCTTCAGCAGATTTTCTTCCTTTTCTTTGGCGTTAGGGCTATGCGAAGCTGTCGTTAACCTGGCAACTTTTGAAAGTGTCACATGCCCAAAACAGCATTTTGGGGCGTCCCAAATCACCGAGTATCAACTAGCTGCGGCGACACTTTACTGGTTCTCAAGCTAGAACCTAACAGCTCAGTCAAATAGTCCCAGTACGGGAACAAGTAAACACGATGTCGGATCTGCAGACTGGCTCAACTCTGACGGAGACATGCTTGAGCTCATCGAGGAGGGTGTCAAGCTTCAGCTCACCGAAGAAAGGGGCAGACCCTCTGAGCTCGCCAAAGCCAGGAACAGACGATCTCAGCCCACCAGCTTTGGCGGCACCTCACGACTCATCAGAGACAGGGACAGACGACTGTAGCTCACTTCAGCCATCTGGACATGTACATCCCCCACTGAACAGTATCGTGCTGTCCGGCGAGATATCCATGACCATAGGTGATAGTACCTTGTACATATTGGGTGAGTTCCAGTACGTTAGGCGAGGGTTCGCACGATCTAACTGGCGTTGTCATCAATTCAGACATAAACGCCAAAAGGTCAACTCGAACCTCCCTTCATGCTATGGGCGAAGCAGGGCCAGGCCAAGCAACCCACTCGATTCCTCTCCGCAACATCCTTTGGTTCCACGTCGATCATCTAAAGAGAACTCAGCAGACGGTAATTTCGATAGCTTACGTGAAAGAAGAACGCAAATGGCAGGGCGGATCCTACCTCAAACCGACCAGGTATATACGCGCGTTCCGGTCGCCCAAACCGACTGACGACCTCAGCCACTTCGCCTCCACTGTTCAAGTGCGTGCCTACGGCAGAGCCCAATCTGCTAAACGAGCCTTTGTCTTGATCAATCCTCACGCTGGCAAGGGCAACGCCGTCAGGGTATTTGAGAACGAAGTCCGGCCCATCTTTGATGCGGCTCATATGAAGTGTCATGTCATTCTTACAGAACGCGTCGGACACGGCGTCGATCTTGTGAAAGAAATGGACATTACTGCCCACGATGTAATAGTAGCCTGCTCAGGCGACGGTCTGCCTCACGAATGTTTCAACGGTTTGGCCCAACGACCCGACCCTAGGTTGGCCCTAGAGGCAATGCCGGTAGTCATGATTCCGTGTGGTAGTGGCAACGGCATGGCGTTAAACCTGTTTGGAACGCACAAGGCGAGCTACGCTGCTTTGGGCATTGTGAAGGGCGTCAGAACGCCGTTGGACCTCGTGAGTATCACGCAGGGAACCTCACGGTCGCTCAGTTTCTTGTCTCAGGCGTTTGGGCTCATGGCCGACCTCGACCTGGGAACGGAGCATATGAGGAAGATTCTGGGTAACCAGAGATTCTTCGTGGGGTTCATGCAGCGGGTCTTTCAGAAAAAGACCTATCCTTGTGACATCCATGTCAAGGTTGAGATTGAGCAAAAGGCAGCCGTGAAGGAGCTTTATCGGGAGAGAACGCAGAGGGACCTGGGGGATGCGGCTGAACGACACCGTGCCGATACTGGAGATTCGACCTCCAACCAGTTGCCCGACTTGAAGTACGGGACTGTCAATAATGACATTCCCGAAGATTGGCAGTCCATTCCGGGTAGCAACATAGGCAATTTCTACTGCGGAAACGTGAGTGCACTGCTTCCTCAATGATGTGCCTGCCCCAACACGGCCTCCTTTACTGACGCCTTGCAGATGGCCTACATGGCTCCTGATGCCAACTTCTTCCCCGCCGCCATGCCCAATGACGGGTTCATCGACTTGGTCACAACCGACGGCACTATCCCTCCTCTGAAAGCCATACAGATGCAGCAAGGTGTCGAGACCGGCCACTTCTTTGACAACCCGCTCGTCGAATACCGTAAGATCTCAGCCTACCGCCTGACGCCGCACAACCAGGAGAAAGGAGGCCACGTCAGTATTGACGGCGAACATTTCGACTTTGCGCCGTTCCAGGCCGAAGTCCACGAAGGTCTGGGCACGACTTTGACCCTGACCGGCTATAAGTACGAGGCCCCTGGCCCCAAGGACTGGGATCGGCCTACGACTAGGGAGAGAGTGCTCGCGTAGGCCGCCAAACACAATCCTTGGAAGGTCATTCGTGGAGAACCTCTCTTACCCGGGGATCTCCAAGCTGTGTATCCATATGTCTACTGAATGCAAGAGACGGAATGGTGTGTAAGTGTACTGTTGGGAATTGGTTTTGATACCCTTTAGACAGGCAGCGGATACCGTGCATGTTTTTTTTTCAAGCGGCATTACTTGTATACATATTGGGGGCTCTATTCACAGATTGGATATAGAAACTAATGAAACGACCACTGGTGTCCACACTTTGGTCGCAACATGAGCACTTCTTCCGAGGTATTATGGCTTACGGCTTGCATGTTGTCTCTTTGTGGTCTCTGGAGTCCGCATGCTACGTGGCCTGACATCAGAAAGCGCAGAGACAGTACGATCGACTGGCTGCGCAGTCTCGAGCCTTGAGACCGTTCGGCCAACCTTGACGCCAAACAGATCATCCACACGTAAATCGTGAGTTGTGTGCTCCAACCTGGAATTTGGGTATCTAATTCGCATGCATAGCTCTCCACAACCAAGCTCAGTAGCCTCTCTTACTCCTCCATATCCTCATCGTCCGAACCAGCGCTATGGTTCCACGGCAACCTGTCATCCGTCAAGCTCTGCTTCGCCCGTATCCTCACGGCGGGACTCGTCGTTCCCTTCTCCAGCTCGTCCACAAGCTGTGTGATGCGATGAACAATACCCTTGGCCTCCTCATCCATCTCCTTCTCTTCTTCATCTTCACCCGGGATCAGGCCGACCTTTTCGCACTCATCGACCCAGATATCCAGCACGTGGATCTTGAGTCCCACCGGTACGTATGCCGGCGTGAGATCGCTCTTCTCCTCCTTCTGTGCCTTATCACCCTCTTCCTCCTCCTCGTTGTCCGAGTCATATTCAAGTCCTTTTTCGGATATTTTTTTTAGGTTATTGGATGGTGATCAAGTAGGTAGCAAGTAGGGTTACCTTTTTATTTTATTTTTATAATAAGATAGGAAGAACGGTTTCCCAATATAATGTGGC
>QVQW01000127.1:0-47304 GCA_003635345.1 Coniochaeta pulveracea | reverse complement strand
AAAGTTATTTAAATCGATCTTATAAGTAATTTATAATATTAGAAATTAATATTAAGATATTATAATATATAAGATATAATAAGTTAAGATTATTTTATAAAAATATTTAAATATAACTATTCCTCGACTAATAAGATTCTTTAATCAAATAACTTATATAATAAAAGAAAGAAGATAAAGTCTTTAGTTTTGAATTTATAATAAGGCTTAGAGTTAGGGAGCCGAAGCTACGCTACTCCTACGTTAACCCCGCTCTATTCTTAGCTTATACGCTTATACGGATACGAGTATAGGTCCGAGAATCGAATAAGGCTCTAAGACTTACTTTAAAAAGGATAGCTTTAAATTCTTCTCTCTCTTTAAGAATTAGTTTATAAGTTATAAGACCCTTATAATATAGAATATTAGCCGTTATATTTCTATATTATATCTTTTACTTAGCCTTTAAATAAAGACTATTTTATATAATTTAACTCGTAGAATATTATTATAACGATAACTTTATTACTTAATCTTAAAAATTTTAGTTAAGTTAACGTTATAAACTTAAGGATAAATAAGATAGTTTATATAAATATAAAGGTATAAATAAGCTTAAATTTTCGTATTTATAGTAAAATAAAAACAAAAAAGAGTAAGCTAACTTTTAAAAGTATATATATATTTATAAATCTTTTTTAGAACGAAAAAGTAAAGAGAAAAGTAGAGTATATAATTACGTTAAAATTACTTAGACTCTTTAATCTAAATAATATAAGTCTCTACTTAATAAAGGCTAAGTAAAGAAGAAGAAGTAGAATAATTATATTTACGTAAGAGACGTAAGTATAGAAAGCGAGGAACGTTATATTATATACTTAGGCGATAAAAAAATACTAATATATACGTTGAAATAAACTTTATAAGCTTTAATAATTAAACTAAGTAATAATAATAGTTACGTAACAATTATAAGTATAAGAGATAAGGAGCTTTAGAATAAATAAACTAAGTATAAAGAATATTAGTATATAAGGTAGGACTTACTTATTAAACTTATAATATAAAGTAAAGGAACTATAATACTTTTATAAAAGATATATATATAAAAAGCGAAGATAAAATATTTTATATATAAAAGAATAATATATACTTAAAAATAAAGGTATTATTACCCTTACGTTTAGTATATAAATATATAATACGTAATTATCTACTTATAACTTATAAGAAAGATAAGAAATCTATTACTTACGTTTAAGACGTAAGTATAAAATACGTAGTAGTCTACGTAAAAGAAATATTATACTTACGTTTATAATATAAATATAAAATACGTAATAATCTATATATAAGAAATATTATACTTACGTTTATAACGTAAGTGTAAGATACGTAATAATCTACTTATAACTTAAAAGAAAGATAAGAAAGCTATTACTTACGTTTAAGACGTAGGTATAAGATACGTAGTAGTATACTTATAAGCTCTAAAAAAGATAAGAAATATTATACTTATATTTATAACGTAAGTATGAAATACGTAGTAGTTTACTTATAAAAATATTATATTTACGTTTATAACGTAAGTATAAGATAAGTAATAATCTACTTATAAGCTCTTAATATACTTATAAGCTTTAAGAAAGATAAGAAATCTTATACTTACGTTTATAATATAAGTATAAGAAACGTAGTACTTTACTTATAAGCTCTAAGAAAGATAAGAAATCTTATACTTACGTCTAAGACGTAAGTATAATAATACGAAAAAACCTTAAATCCTAAACCGAAATAGCTATTAGGAGTAACCTTAAGTAACCTTAAGTAACCTTAACCCTAAGTAACTCTAAGTAACCTTAAGGTTATAATAGCCTTCGAGCCGCTTTTTAATATATTTCGAAGCGTAAGAAATAAGGCCGCTTTTTAAAGATCCGAAAGTTAAATATTAACGGCGTCGGGATCCTTAAGAAACTTAAGGATTCGTAAAGCTCGAAATTAGATCGATAAGGCCTAATATTATTATTAATAGTTTTTAAGCCTTAAAAAGCGTTCGGATTCTATAAAGTTTAGCGATTATTTCGCGAGCTCTTTTATAATAAGGTCGTTAATATCGCTAAGAAAGCTAAGAGGTATAGTACGTTTAAAGGCTAAATTAGCTTTTTAAGGCGCTAAAAGCGCCGTATAACGCTCGTTTAGTAAGTTAATAACTTATTAAAGTTAAGCCGTTAGATTATTTACTTAGCTTTAAAAGTCTTATAAAGTAGGACTTTAAAGCTAAATATTAGCCTCGGAATTAGTTATTTTAACGGGTTTAAGCTTAAAAGTACTACTTAAAGACTTTTCTTATATTAAGAATAAGGCTTCGAATAATATTCGTATACTTATTAAGCTTATTAGATAAAAGTTAGCTAGTAGAATCGAGTACTACCCGATTCGGGAAGACTTCTTAGGATTCCGAAGATTTCGGAATAAATCCGAGGGTTAGATTTCGAAGTAAAAGCCGGATCCGGAGTATTATAACTCTAAGCTTATAACTTATTCTACCGTATACTTTAATAAGCTTAAATATAACACTTATATAAAGTTATAATAATTATAATCGTTATAATATAACGAGTAAAAGCGTAAGAAATCTCGGCCGAAGGTAGTAAAGTCGGGAAGTCTTAAATACGATAATAAAGCTTATTAAGGTGCTAAAAAGAGTAAAGATATAAAAGAATAAAGCTTATATTCTTATTTACTTAACTACTTACTTATTTACTTACTTACTTAAAGAAAGTTTATTTATAAGAAAGTAAAAAGCTTATATTTATAAGCGTTAAGCTTTAAATTAATTTATAATTTCTTAAGTTTTAAAAGATTTGGTATAACGTAAGTGCTTTATAATATAAAGGAAGTGCTTTAAAATATAAGGCTATTACCTTAAATTTATAAGGCGATTAATAAGTTAACGGGGCTTACGTTAATAATAATACTCTTAGTATCGGGAATTATAAGGTAAGTTCGGGAATCTTAAGAAGATTCTTATAATAATTTTAACTTAAATTATAAGGTAAGTTTTATACCCCGATTAGGCTTTAATTAAGTTATAAAGTAAGTTCCTTAATATAAAGTAACTTCCTTAGTATAAAGTAAGTTCCTTTAATATAAGGTAACTTCTTAAATAAGTATAAAGTAAGTTCTTTAATATAAGGTAACTCCTTTAATACTTATAGCTATTATTTTAATATTATTAAACTTCTTAATTAATATTAACGTAAAACGGGTAATTACCCGATTCGGAGGAAGGAACCCGCTTACTTCGTTAAATATCATTAACGTCTTTACGCTTTTAAATAAGATAAAGTTTTATATAATCGAGGCCGATATACCGTTCTTATTTTACTTTTAAGATATAAACCGCTTCGGGATTAAGTTCGATAACCTACGTAACTTATTATAATAAGGAAATATTATAATATTAGTTATATATAGATAAAGCTACTTTTAAATAAAATTAAACTTTAAGAAAGCCGTTTTCGCTTTTCTTATAAAAACGGAGCTTCGTCGGTTATACTACCGATTCGGCTACTTATTAGTCGTACGCTTTTATAAGGTTCTTATAACGGTAACTACTTAATAGAACTAAGTACGTTAAAGTTCTTAATTAAGATTTATTATTAATATTAGATAAATATACTAAGCTTATTATAATTTAAATTTACTTTATAAGACGATTACGAGTTTAATTACGAGATCGTAATCGATATCTTTTATATAAAAGGAATTTAGCTAATATTTTATATAATAAATATAATAATTACGTTTAACGTAGCTAAGTTTATAAAAGATATTAGTACTTAATATATATAAGAGTCTCTACGCTTTTATTAGATCGACGTTTATTAAGAGCTACTTAATGAAATCGTTATAAATATTAGTAAGTAGTTCCGTTCCTCGGAATTTCGCTAATTTATTAAAGAAATAACGATCTAACTTAAAGAAGTACTAATTAAAGCGTATTATAATATCGGTAAAGTAGAACGATATTATACTTCTTTACGACGTACCTACGAAATCTTATATATAAAAAATCTATTTATAAGCTAAGAAGCTGTATTTTAATATATAATTAAAGTAGTTAACGATATTACTAAGCTAAATAAGCTCGTCTTAATACTCTTTATTTTTAATACTTACTTAAAGATATCGGAGGACTCTTAGCTATCGTCGATATAACGATAACGTACCTTAGTTATTTAAAAAGTAATAAAAGTTATAAAATAGTATTACGCCGCTTATTAAGTAAACGAGGCTTTCGTTATACGTAATAAGCTAAATACTTTTTATACGATATAGCTTTTATTATAATCGCGAATACGAGTTTAACGTAAAAAAGAGGGTTAGAAAAGACTTTATACCTTTATTAAAGTTTAGAAGGAAAATTATATAATAATAATAAACCGAGGCTTTTAAGTCTTTTATTTAACCGTTATTAAGCTTTATTTCGAAGACCTTACCGCCGAGTATATCGTTAGCCCTAAGACTCGAGAACCGGCTTTTACTACTTTTAAAGCTATTCTCGGTATAAAAGATAAGTTATTAAACTCGGCGGTAAAACCGAAACGCGATAAAAGACGCTTACGTAAAGTCTCTTTAATTATTATAAATAATATAATATTATTTCTTAGCCGAAACTACCGATTTTAACGTATTTTTAAATAGTAAAGAATAAGTAGACGCTGTTTTAACGGGTATAACTATATATATAAGGTAAGATTATAACGCCGAGTAATCTCTTCGAGGAGTTTATAAAGGCCGAAATTAAGAGCTTAATTAGGCGAGGAGTCTTTTAATTTATACGTCTTCGAGATTTTACTTAACTTAGCGATCGGATCTTTAAGTCTCGGATTATAAACGAGGTTAAAAGTAAAACGACTTCGCTTTATAAGAAGTTATACTTAATTATCTAAGGTTATAACGACGATAAGAAAGTAACGATATTTACGTAATCGCTTATTATTTAACGAATAAGCTAATAGTTAATTTTAGCTCTTACGCCGAGTTTATTATATAATAATATAACTCTTTAAATTAAAGATATTACGTAAGCCTACGTTTAATTTAGAATAAAACTAAACCGTAAGATTTTAATATACTTACCTTCGTAGATCTAAGATTAATATCTTCCCGATATTATTATACGAGTAATAAAACCGTTATATAAGATTATCGAGGCCGGTACTAACTAATAAATAACGCATTATAATTATTATAAAAAGAAGCTTTAAATAACTATTAATTCGTTTAACTTATACTTCTTAATCGTTACGCTTAAGAATCTTAACTTCGCTTACGTTAAAATATAAACCGACGATATATTAAGCTTCTCGATTATAACTTTTTCCCGCTATAAAGATAAGAAGCTTAAAGAAGTTAAGTTTACGATAAAACCGAAGTAAATCTTAATAATAAAAGAGCTATTAATATTTAACGAGGGTATCGTTTCCTTAGATAAGGACTCGCTAATCTTATAATAAAAAGGTTAAGTTAGAAATTTAGCTCTCGTTAACGTAGATTCGTTAATAATAAAATAATAATACGTAGAATAATATATATAAAGAGCTGATATCGCTTTAATTTATTAATTAAAAGCTTATTTTAACCTTTTAAACGTTATTTAATATTAGGATCTTATTAAAGAAGATATTAAAGCTTTAAACCGAAGGATCTAATAGTAAATTAACTCGTAAAAACGAAGGCTTACGTTTGTTTTATTAGCTCTCGATACTACGAAACTATTCGTTTTCATTAATAAGTCTTTTATAAATAATAAGGACTTAACTTCGTAGCTTAGCTTTACGATTATCCTTATTAACGAGGAGGTTATAATAAAGGACCGGAACGAGTTCTTAATTTATAATAATATAATATATTTTTAATAATATTAAAAGTAAAAGAGTTACTTATAATATTCTTATTAATAAGATCTACGGTATAGTCGCCGGTATAAATATAGCTTACGTTTTAACTTCTACGCTTTATATAATAATTATATATTTAGGCTTACTTTAAATTCTTACCGTTATTTATACCGATTCGTACTCTTTATACGAGTACTTCGTTAAGCTCGAAACAACGAAGGAAAAGAGGCTTATAATCAATATTATAGCTTTACGCTGTTCTTATAAACGCTATAAATTATAAGAAGTTAAATAAATTTATAACGACGATAACTTTATAAATACTTCTATTAAAGCTATATTAAATTATATATTAGAGCGGTTTATTAGTAATAACGTTATTAATATACGAGTCGAAGGATAAGTTTCTCGTTAGCTTACTTAAGCAAACGTATAACGAGGTCTTATTATTAAGATAAGTAATAAAGTAGTTAATACGCTAACTTATAAGTTAGAAACCCGAGTTCGATTCTCGGCTTAGGTATAACGTATATATATACCTTTAACTTTCTTTTAAAAGGGTATACGTATATTTGTTTTTTTTTCCCTTTAAGTAAAAAGAAAAAGAGTAAATACGTATATCTTAGTTCGATAAATTTACTAAGTCGAACGCTTATATTAATAAAAAGAAAAGATTATTAATATTAGAATGTTTTTAATATTCGACCCCGATCTTAATTAAGATACTTAATTAAGACGGTATATACGTAAATATAAGCCACCTTAATAAAGTTATATAAGTTACTTTAATTAAGACCTTAATCGATAAAAGGGGTTGCTAATCTTATAACCTTCTTTGTAAATAAAATAAGCTAATATTATTATATAGATTATACTTATAAGAAGCTTCTAAATAAGAGAAGGTCGCTTACTTAGTAATCGTTATAAAGTAGCTTAATCGTTATAATTTACTTATACGGGCTTAACGTATACGATACCCGTTATTTATATCTTAAGTAAAACTAATATAAGTAAATAAGAATATAAGCTTTATTCTTTTATATCTTCGCTTTCTTTAACACTTTAATAAGCTTTATTATCGTATTTAAGACTTCCCGACCTTATTACTTTCGGCCGAGGTTCCTTATACTTTTATTCGTTAAATTATAACGATTCTAATTATTATAATCTTATATAAATATTATATTTAAGCTTATTAAAGTATATAGTATAATAAATATTTTAAGTCGTAAGTACTTAAGCTTTATAATAATTATATAAGTTAAAGAGCTAGACTTAGAAATATAACCTTTAAATCTTATTATTAAAGCTAGTTTAATAAATATATAACTAAGCTTTAAAATTATAATTCTTTTATAGTTCTTCGTTAAAACCCCTTATTCGTTTATAAACATCGTAGTATTGCTAATACCCGAAAATAAAGTAATTAAAGATAGCTAAATAAGATTAAATATAAATAAGTAAGGAAGCCGGAAATAACCTTTTAACTTTATTATTTATAATATAAATAACTAAATAAATATATTATAAATAAGAGTATAATTATATTAAGCTAAATCTTATTACTTATTAGGTTAAACTTAAACTTATATTTTCTATTCTTTATTTAAAGTTAGTTATATATATAAATAGTTTCTAATTTAGTTGCTTTTAAGTTTAGATATCTTATATTAAAGACTAAGGTAAAAGTTTCTTTAAAGATAATAATAAAGCTAGCCTTATATTATATAAGAAGAGTATTTAATATAAGACTTAAAGTATAATTAGTTGGAAAAAAGTAATAAAAAAGTAAGATATTTAAAGGTATTTAATATTATATCTAAGATAAAGTTTATATTAATAATAAAAACTAACCGGAAATCTTAAGAAACTATAATCGGCCCCCCTCTTCTTTAAATATAAATACCTCGAGGGATATACTTTATATAAATTAGCTTAATTATATTATAATAACGAATATAGATTTCTTATAAAAAGAAGCTTTCTTTATAATAAAGTAATAATCTAATATTATCTCGTATTTATTATCTTCTCGCTAATTTAAAGTAGCTTCGATATAAGTAGGTACTTATATATCTTATATATAATAAAGATATTTCGTTTTATAAGTTAAGAAGGAAGGCGGGTATACCGTAGGCTATAGCCGCGGCTTCTAAGTTGGTCGGAGGCGACCTATATTTACAGACCTAATTCCCGGGCATTCGGAACGGAAACCTTTTTTAGTCGTTTCCTTATCGTCGGTTCCATCAACTTGCACGGTTCCTAGATCTCATTATTTGTTGATTTTGGCCTTTTCTCAAGGCGATATTGCTCTATGTAGCGTGAAAATACAGTTTCGTTTTAACATTGTTATTTTAGTCCTACGGTCAGCCAAGTTCGGAAATCAGGTCCGCGGCCTTGTTGATGTCGGGGAGGTGGTCTGACATGACAGCAGCCTCGGGAATCGCACCTTCAACCCGGACCACACAAGTGCTCGCTAGTGTACCATCGCTTCACTAATTGCATGTCCTATCGCGCTTGATCACATGGTAACGGATAATAGAATTTTGGTGTATGCATCACGCACCATTGACCCAAGGTGTGCCGGCTCCATTACTACGAAGCCGAACGTCCATGGAACGAAAACCCGGTTGCCAGCTCTACATACCTACCTTGGAGTTTCTTCAGCCTACATGATGGTGGCTTGGGTCTCCATCAGGCTCGACATGCGGCGAAGCCGAGATTATCCCCTCCGTCAGAACCTTCAGTGGATTAGAGGACCATCGCTTCATGCACTGGACTTTGGTCAAAAGTCTCTTTTAGGCCCTCAAGTCAGTGCGGCATGTGAAAAAAAAACATCATGACTGTGGTTCTATTTTGAGGGGTCGGAGTTAATATAGTGCTCATGTGGTTGCCTGCTGACATGTCGGTAATAGGTTACCCAGCTTGGTGTTGTTAGCTCCGAGATGGTTGCCCTTCTGCCAGGTACCTGGATGCCGCATGTAGGCGCAGCACGAGCTGGAAACACGGGTTCTTTCCTTTTGGAGTCATGCATGGCGGCTGTCATTGCAACCTTTAGCGGCAAAATGAACCTCCTTCGCCATAGCCTCGACACGGTATGGGACGAGATTACCCTGTTTATGGAGCGACATGTGCGGGCATTCGCTCCAGGGCATAATACGCCAAGATCTGCTACTAACGCCGAGACATTGAGATGGAGGAAGGGATGATATCCCACGAGGGTCTAGACTCTCGCAGGAGTCTGCTATAGCAATTGTTGGTGTGAGGACGACTCAGAATGCTCTCAGGGGTCAAGTGGCGACTGGCGTGTCAGACTGAGTATAAGATTCTTATCATGTCTCGCAAAGCCGGGCTATGTTGAAGCCGATCTCAGCAAGACAGTCTGGATGTCCTTCTTGCTGTTCATCAAAATGCGGTACCTTCACAAGGCACTGCTGGGCCTTCATGCTCTAGCGGTCCTCGTCGTGGCCAACGATCATGCCGATGGCCTGTCTCCCTATGGCGACGGATTCGCACCCGACGTGATACTCGATCCAGGTTGGAATACCTCTTCGCCTGGTTTTGAGGGCGGCGCTGCTCCAGATCTTTCTGGTGAAGACGCCTCCAACGCCAATGACACGGAGTTGGATGTCGGGACACTGAGGCGGCGTGCTGCCAATAACTTCTTCTTACGGGTCATGCCCCTTGGTGCATCCATTACCGAGGGAACCGTCTCATCTGATGGTAATGGATACCGAAAGTGGCTGCGGGAACAGCTCCGCTGGAAGGGGTGGCGGGTCAACATGGTTGGCTCGAAGATGAACGGGAACATGGCAGACAAAGTAAGTAACGTGGGGGGACTAAGAAATGCAGGCAGTGCAGCGCATGTGTACTGACCCCTTCTGAATTGCTAGGACAACGAAGGCCACCCTGGCTGGATCATCACCGAAATCCAAGGTGCCTTCGATCAGTCGCGATGGATGAAGCCCAACCTTGTTTTGGTCAACGCTGGAACGTGAGAACCCTCTCCCTCTGAAATCACCGATTTCCCCCAGATCTTGAGCACTGACCGTGAACTCGCCCCATCATCCAGAAACGACTGCAGCCAGAACGTCGACATTGGCAATGCTGGAGCCCGTCTCAAGGTGTTGATCGACGACATCTTCAACAATATCCCCGGCGTGACCGTGATCATTTCCACGCTTGTCCCAAGTCGGGACCGCAATGACTGTGCCAAGAGTGTTAGCGAGCAGTTCCGCACCTTGGTGCGCACACAATATTCCGGAGCCCGTATCGGTATTGCCGATATCAATAACGCCATGCCCATGTCGATGGTCTCCGGTGATGGCATCCACCCCAACGACGAGGGATACAAGCTCTTCGCTGCCGTCTGGTGGGATGCCATCAGCAAGCTCGAGGACAAGATCCAGCCCCCGGCTTCCGTGGCAGGCATTGACGACAACTCCGTCAGCGCGGGCAAGACGTGCGCCAAGGTCGCCGGTAACGCCCGAGGGCCCATTCAAAGCCAGCGCGGAAGCGGCCACGACGACGGCAACTACGTGCACAATCGCAACGAGAAGGGCGCCCTCAAGTCGGCGCGCATCGAGAATGGAGGCGATCCAAAGAGCATCACGGACAACATCCCCTGGCACATGTTCTTCGCCAATCTCGTGCTGAACAACCCAAACGCCGCCAGGAAGGAGGCTCAGGACGATTGGATCAGGATCCGACACGACCCGGCGGCCAACAAGAACTGGTACTGGTTCCGCCAGAACCTCGGCGGGGGCAACTTCGGCCCCTCCACGTCGTTCGACGTCGACCAGAACTGCGACACCGGACCCCTGTACGCATTTGCAGATTTCAACAATGACGGGCTCGACGACTTCTTCTGCCTCAAACCCGGTTCTGCAGTGGCCGTATCACTCAACAGGGGCGGCAACCCGCCGAAATTTGAGTACCTTGGTCTGGTTGTACCCACGCACGACGGGTTCAGCGAGAAGGATGTTCGCATCGGAGACATCGACGGGGACGGGCGTGCAGACTACTGCCTCACCAAGTCGGACGGCACTCTCATATGTTCGCGTAATGCCGGTGTCGACGACAACTACAGCTGGCAGGGGTTCAGCACTGTTGGTGGACTGCGCGGCACCGTGTTTGACGGGAAGAAGGCCGATCCGGCCGGAATCGTCCTGGGCGACATCAACGGGGATTTCCGGAGCGACTATCTCTACGTCGGCGACAACGGCAACGTGGAGACCTGGATCAACTCCCGTGGATGGGGCAATGGCATTGTGCCCGACTGGCGCTCGGCCGGTATCACCCATGCGGGACAGGGCGACACGGGTATCCGCGGCAACATCAAATTCGGACGCATCTACGGGTCGGGGAGGCTTGACTACATCTACCTGCACAAGGATGATACCGGATACGACGTCCGCGTCTGGCAGAACACCGGAGGCGGCGGCACCCGGAGAAAAGCCGACGGGAACTATTACTGCGACATGAGAGGAACCGGTGCGGATGATTATGTGTGGATCTGGTCCGACGGCCACACCGCCGAGATCAACGCCAACGTCCACAATCCTCCTTGGTGGGGAAACACGGTCAGCATCAGCCTCAGTGTTCCGGGGCCCCGCGTCGGCATCCACCTGGCCGACTGGACCGGCAACGGGAGATGTGACGTGCTCGTGCAGAACAAGGCCACGGGAGCGCTGACGCTGTATGAGAACCAGTGGGATGCGGGCAAGAACAGCCTCACGTTTGCGAACCGCGGCGTGGTTACCGGTGCCGTGTGCTCGCAGGGCTGGGGTGTCGGGATCTTCGACCTGGGCATGAGGCTTGCCGATATCGACGGGGACAAACGGGCGGATGTGCTCTGCCTGGAAAAGAACGGGCGAGTGACCTCGTGGCTCAACACGGCCTCCGGTCTCGTTGATATCGGTCAAATTAAGTACTCCGAGGGCTGGGACAGAGCCAACATGCGCTTTGCAGACGTCGAGGGTTCGGGACGGGCGGACCTTATCCATCTGGACAAGTACACCGGTGCGGGAACGGTCTTCAAGAATAATGGACGGGGTGCCGGCGGCCGTGGAAGCTCCTTCCAGTGGACCAATCGCGGGGTGCTTTACGCTCCCATCGATCGAGGCGAGACCATGGTAAGTCGACTGCTGCTACTTCCTGTCAGAAATGTATCACGGGGATGACGCTAACACGAAAATGGCAGCACTTTACGAACCAAGGCGGCCTCGGTAGGGCGGACCTCCTTCATGTCCTTCCCCTCACCAACAGGGCTTGGACATATTTCAACGAATGCGGTGGCGGGAGCGGAGGCGACGACGGCTCTGTTGGTAAGTCCCACGGTGTCACTCTGCCACCAAATTATTTGCAGTTCTGACCATAGTCTCAAACAGAGGATCCTCATCTGCCTCCATACGACGGATCTGGTCCACCACCGGACGACGGTGGCGGCGGTGGCGGCGGTGGCCACCCCATTTCCACGGACGGACGCTGTGGTAAGGGCAACGGAAACGCGATATGCCTGGGTAGCGTCTTTGGTGCCTGCTGTTCGGCCGGAGGCCGGTGCGGAAGCGGCGACGCTTTCTGTGGCAGCGGATGCCAGCCGCTGTCGGGTCTCTGCCAGGGTACCGGGGACGACGCTTCGGACCCCAACAGCCCCGAAAATGGAGGCTCAATCTGGGGTCAAGTGCCCGAATTGGTTACGGAGATTTGCAGTCAGAAGTTCGGCGAAAGGGATGGTTCGCCCATGTCAGCCCAGGACCTGGGCGTTACCTGGATCGCGAGCGGAGCTGCTGTGTGGTTCGATCTCTACTTGCAGTCGGTCAATGCAACCAACTGGTCCAACAAGTTCTTCATGGACGTCACGGCCAACGGCATGCAGCATGGATCGACGTACGACTGCACTCACATGAACAGCGGCAACTGCGCAGGACCGGAGGCCACCTGGTGCTCGAGCTATCTTCCCCCCATGGCATTCTTCGTCCACGTGCAGATGGGAAACCTGTACAGCGCCTACGGTCGGTTATGGCTGGCGATGATCGAAGACGGAATCGACAACCTCGCAGGCGGCATCAAGGACATTGTCGCCAAGTGGGGGACGCCTCCGAAGGAGAAAAACGAAATCATGCTCAACGTGCTGACGGGCATCTTCCAGTCGATCATTGGCGGCGTTGCCGAGAGGGATCCGGCACTGAACGGTCCGCTCACCTTCTTTGCCGACGTCATGGAGGAAATCACCGCGAACGACCCACCCGATCCTGCCGAACTGGAGGACGAGTTGGTCGAAGCTTATGGCTCCTGGTTCCGTGGCATCATGTCCACCATCAACGACACATCCAACAGGGTCTTCAGCGGGACCCTGCCCGAGGGCTGGAGCACGAACGACATTACTGCCGAAGACTGGGTCTGGACGCGGTTTGCAAACGGGCAGTGGCTGGACCACGTCGTTGTCGGAAATGTCGTGGACCAATATGCCAAGACCACACAGTTCAAGTTTGTGAGTGTCGCACCTGCCTGCAAGCCGAAACAATGTCCACGTGTTGTGCAAATACTGACACCCGTACCTTCCCACAGAAAGAATATGCGGCAATGACGGCCATGAAGACAGGCAATTCGGGGCACGATTACTTTCTGCTGGCTAGCACGGTATGTATTACCTTCCCCTGCTCTCTGCTCCTTGTTCTCTCGGGATTTGTGAGGAGATTTTGCTGACGGGCTCGTTTTCTCATATTGTAGGAAGACACAAAATGTCACAACGCGGTAAGAGCCCAACATTCAGTTTGTCCGCCATAGAGATAAGAACCCGATCCACTGACTTTTGACCGCAGAGTGGCATCAGTGGTATCGGCAGTAGGGATTACCAAATGAACGAAGGCATCTGCGGTGTCATGGGTGGTGGTTGCATATGGCATGACAATGTGAGTTGTGAGAAGCGGTCCCTAGCACAATCATATCCACTAACAGAATTCTGTTGCAGCGCTGCGTCTGCTTGGCTAGTATGACCAACGGTCCAGGCAGCATCGGTGGGGCGGCATTCCCCCTCAAGGGTGACGACCTCACGGACTTCCAGGACTACGTCCAGGACTTTGAGAAGGCGCTCGTGAACAACTACGACTGCGTCAAGACCATCTTTGACAACTGGGACGAATGTCACAGGACGAACGCGGACGAGGACAAGTGCTCCGTCCCCGAGACCAAACTGCCCGAGCGTAAGGACCTAAACCTCAACGACCCGATGATCTATACGGACTGCTGGTTCAACCTCCCGCCCCTGCAGGAATTTGGTGGCTGTACTTTCAAGACCGACTGTGGTGGAGCACAGTACTGTGAGGCGTGAGCGGAGTTATGTTCTTCTTTTTTCCTAATCTTGTTAACTCGGACGGAGATCGTTTTCACCCTCTCCTAAGTTGGGATATACGGGATGTCAAAGACTTGCGGGTTCTAGGCAAAGTTCTTCTTATTTCGCTCACTTCAATTCTGTACTTTCATTTGTTTGTTTATATTTACTTTTTTTGATATACTACAGCGTATATACTTTTGAGAGAAAGCGAAAGTCGGCTCGGTGAGTAGTTTGGTAACTGGAACCATGGCTACGCATGAAGATCGTCGTGGGCTTCGGTTGAGCCGCTTGAAGACCGGTACGCTTTGACACCAGTGACCTAATTGGGCAGCCAAAGAGCATCCATCTCGTGTCGAGATTGTCGCATTATTACCGCGATGCCCTCGTCCTTCGTGCATCTCGGTCTGTACATTGGGCTGGAAGTAGAAGAGTCACTTCAAAAGATCTTTAGACCACCTGAATACTGCAGTCGGTAGGACAAAAACCAAAAGAAAATCACATATACATCCAGTTGTAATTGATCAGCAGCAAAGTCAGGAACCATTCGAATTATCTCCGTTGCGACGTCAATCAAGCATTCCCGTCGATTTGAAGGATCATAAAATCACCCCACCTTTTTCTAGCCACCAACTGTGCTGTTGCGCACATGTCAGCTTTTGACAACGTCATGTTCCTTCGTCCGTTTCACAACCACCGAACCGCACGAAGCTGGTCCATAGAGCACTTCGAAATGGCCAATGGATCTGAATCAGCCAAGGCTCAGGCCATGAGCTATATCAACCACCCTCGAATACACCAGCGATTCACCCTCCCCGCGACTACCGACCATGAAGCGCTCACGGTCACATACGCCGATGTTGGACGGAGCCCTCCCACCACGACTACTCTAGGCTCTAATAGCGTGGTGGTGAGCCTGCCAACTCTGTTGTTTATTCCGGGCATGTTTGTCTCACGGTATATAGGCGTTCCTATCTATGCAGTAGCAGAGAAGTGGGGTGTGCGAGTGCTCATCGTCGATCGGTAAGATGTCCCCATCTCCGTGCGAGCTACGTTCCCAAAGACCAATGCCCAAATTTTACAGCCCCGGAATAGGTGGTTCTACCCCCGTCCCAATCGAACAGAGACTGGCGGTCTGGCTCGAGACCGTGCCCGCCATATGGGCATGTGGGCGCTGACATGGGGGCCCTGCCACACAATGGATCTCGGAGCCAGGGGCAAAATTGATCTCTAGCTCCCACCCCTCCTTGCACTCCTTTCTCCCTTCTCAATGTAAACGACCCATGGCACAATAGCAAGTCTTCCACATGGCGTCCGCAGATCAGCTAATCGCAAGTCTCCACGGCGTAGATGCCGGTTCCTTCGCCACCGAGGCAGAGCGCATCCGCGCAAGAGACGCACTCATGGATGCGCTTAGCAAAGTCCAGTCGCCCTGGGATCTTGCCTGGAATCACGACTGGGTGAACGGCGCAACCAATGCCGCCATCAAAGCGCTCATTGACGCAGGCGTCTTCACGAAATGGGCCCAGGATCTGGCGACCGGTGCAGAGCGTGGAGAGCATCATTGAGGCAGAACTTGCTTGAGGTGCATCGAGAAAGTGATTATGATATTTTGATTCTTGTCAATTGCACACCATGGCTGTACCTCGCCATGCTCTCCTTCACCTTTATGAATATCTGCATCAGCCTATCGGTAATTGCTAGAGGTACAGATCCACTACACATTCGGTTCCACTTTCACAGAGGAAAAAGGTCTGCCGCTGCTCCATGCTGTGGCACCTTCCATATCTTCTTGGTTTGACAAGGACAATGGTGCCGACATGTATACACCACCGACTCTCTCTTCTGCTGGGCGGTGTCACACTTTCATGGAAGCGAAGAAGTCCAAACGCGGGACATGATGCTTACCATCGCCTATGGTGACTAGTGCCGCCAAGGGCTGGAGCAGAAGACTCCAACGGGTCCTCGCTTTTCCCCACAACCCATCATCTCCATAGCCGACGGGTCGGAGTCAACGCCCCATATCGACAGATGATGGTGAGACGGACCAATAGGCTACCGTGGAGGAGCTAGACTCCCGAGGATGCTAATGTACAATGTTCGGACGTGGAGTCAACTCAGATGACGATGGTTGATATATTTCAACTTGAACCTTACTCACACTTCCAGTCGTATTCGAGTTGGTTCAGACGAGACCGCCTGAACTACCTCCAAGCCCAGCACTTGAACTTTCCCAAATCAGCTACATGTATCTTGCACCTTGGGTGTTACCGTACTTTTTATGTGAGACGAAGCAGGTTTGCTCAGCGGAGAACGAAGATGTCGCCTTTCATCGATGCAGCTGCAGAGAACGGTAGGAGCACTCCAGCCCCTCTGGATACTCTGAACCTGCCATCTGTGGCTTCACCGGACGCGCCCAAGTTGTACAACTGGACGAACGTCAATGAACGGGGTTACGAGATCAACGAGGAGCCAATGGACACCAAACACCCCTTGAAAATCATCATCCTGGGTGCGGGCGCTTCTGGCATCAACTTCTTAAAGACTGCACAGGACAAGTTGGAAAACATCGAACTCGTATGCTATGAAAAGAACAAAAACGTTGGGGGTACTTGGCTCGAAAACACGTATGTCTTCTCCTGCAGGACACTGTTGCTATGGACAACATGTCCGTGATGTCCATACACTGACTAGCGACTGCAGATACCCGGGTGTGGCCTGTGACATCCCCTCTGTTTCCTATCAGTTCACATGGAAACCCCATATCTGGCCCGAATACTACTCCTCTGGTAACGAAATCTGGAAGTATCTGCGCGGAATAGTCGATGAGTACAACTTGGCGCAATACATCAGGTTCGAGCACTCCATCTGTGGCACCGAGTGGCTAGAAGACGCAGGTAAATGGAAGGTGTTGGTGCAGGGGCCTGACGGACAGGTCAAAGAGGACATATGCGACGTCTTCCTGAACGCAGGAGGTGTTCTAAAGTAAGGCAGACCCGAACCCCGAAATCGGTGCAACTGCGGCGTCTGTAACTTCTAAGAGACTGACATCACGGACAGCAACTTTCGATATCCAAACATCGAGGGCCTGTGGACGTTCAAGGGGAAGTTGATGCACACGGCCAAGTGGGACAACGAGTTCGACTTGAAGGACAAACGGGTCGCTGTGATCGGCGCCGGCAGCAGCGGAGCTCAGGTCATCCCGAGCATTCTTCCACACGTCAAGAAGCTCCATAGCTTCGTCAAATCGCCTACCTGGATCACGGCGGGCTTCGCGCAAAGGTTCGCTGGACCCGATGGTGGTAACTTCAGCTGTACGTGAACTCCCAACATCGACATTTGACCTGTTACTGAACGATTGTCACAGACACCGACGCCCAGAAGGCTCAGCTGCAAAGGGATGACAAGGTGTACCTCGCGTACCGGAAGATGATAGAGTCCGAACTGGGACAGAGATTCCGATTCCTTATGAAGGATGGACCTGAAGCCCTGGCGGCGCGAAAGGTGCGCTGCTTCGACTCCAGAGAAGAAAGAGTATCATGAGGCTAACGAGTTCGTGACCACCAGTTTTCTGAGCAAGAAATGCGCCGCAAGCTCAACGGCCACGAAGAGATTATCGAGGCCATCGTTCCCAAAGACTTCACCATCGGATGTCGAAGACCAACCCCTGGCGAGGGTTTCCTCGAGGCGCTGGTCAACCCCATCACGAGTGTCCACACAAGACAAATGCAACGAATCACCAGAGATGGGTTCATTGCACACGATGGAACTGCCCACGAGGTAGATGTCATCGTCTGCGCCACGGGCTTTGACACCTCCTGGGTCCCGAGATTCCCCGTCAAGGCGCACGGGAAGAATCTGCAAGACACGTGGAGGGAGGACGGACCACTCTCCTACCTGGGAGTTGGCGTGCCTCAGCTTCCGAACTATTTCCTATGTCTTGGTCCAGTGCGTCTCCCAACATTCCTTTTTCCACGATGAGACATTGACTGACCACGTGACCTCTCTCAGTACGCACCCCTTGCAGTCGGCTCTCTCCTCCCCGTGATTGAAGTCTACACCAACTACATCATTTCCGCCGTTACGAAGATGCAGAAGGAAAAGATCAAATCATTGACTCCTAGACTGGACCCCGCGCTGGCGTTCAGGGAACATCACGATCTGTATGTTCAGCGGACAGCATGGTCCGGCCCCTGCTCATCATGGTTCAAGCAGGGCAGGCTGAACGGGCCCATGACCATGTATCCAGGCTCCCGCGTGCATTTTTTCGACCTCCTGGGCAGCCCGAGGTACGAAGACTTTGACATTAGGTACAAGTCTATCAACCAGTGGGCGTATTTGGGCAATGGATTTCACATGAGAGAGTTTGATGGACGAGACACAACGTACTGGATGGGATTGTTGGACGAGCAGGATCGACAGCCCAAGTATAACGAGGAGATAATACTCCCAAAGTAGACATCAAAACAGACATTCTTCGTTTCATTATCAATCCGTCCAATGTGTCCAAACTACTTTATCTTCATAAGGAGAGCTGTTATACCTTGTCCAAACCGCTTCACATCATCAACGCCGATACATGAGATCTCCGTAACACAACTTGGTCTACCTCAAGTTGACGGAATCCTCCAAATATCATGGTGTATCATTTTTGTGGCGACAGGACAGCAGGATTGTTTTCAGCGGCTATCGACTTCAAACTTCAAGCTACATGTCCAAATGACCAGATCCGGAAGAGAGGTACTAATTGGATCAACTTGTCAGCTCACAGCACAGGTTTGGAACTTTTTTGGAGTATGCAACCAGGTCAGAAAATAGGTTATGCTACATAAACCCAGATGTTCATTTCTTTCGTCACCTTGATCACATCAATCTCTTTGCCTGGGCTCATGGATGAACGTATTCATGAGTGCCACCATGTAAACCGGACACACCATACGAGCCTATTCGTTGCCTTTCCATCATGACACGACAGATCCACCGTCTATCTTGTACTCCCCGCCAGTGAGATACTGAGCATCGTTGCTTATCAAGAAAGCTACCACTGCTGCAATGTCGGCTGGTTGCGCCCAGCGTGACAATGGCACCTTGGCCAACATGGAAGCTCGTGTTTCCTCTGACCACGTCTGTGTGAACATGGGAGTTTCGACACCACTGGGATGGATCGTGTTGACTCGGATCGCGTATTGCCCCAGTTCCGATGCAGCAGTGTGGCAGAGTCCGCGGAGGGCGAATTTCGCCATCGAGTAGGCGCTAAGGCCAACAGTGGCTCGAAGACCTGAGGCGGACGAGGCCAGCACGATGCTGCCCGGGCTGCCCAGGGCTCTCATTGCACGTCCGCAATGTTTTACTCCTAAGAACGCTGGATGGAACACCGTCAGCTGAGAACTCGGCTTGTGGGTGGTTCTAGACCACACCATGTCCGTAGAGCCAATGCCGGGCTGGGGAACAAGGACATGGTCCACTTGCTCAAGTGCCGATCAAATGTACGTGATAGGTAGTGATGGCAACAAATGACGAGAACGGGCGGCAAACATGGTTACGGCACAACATGAAAACAGTGTATTGAACTCATTGCATACCTGATCGGCAGTTGACCTCCATGATCTGATCGTACAGGCTTACAAACGTGTCCAAAATGGGTGTCGACGAGTAGGAAAGCCCGGCACAAAGGAAAGCACTGTCCAGCCTTCCAAAGTGCTTGAGCGTCTGGTCCACGAAAGCCTCGACATCCTCTTCTGCCGTGACATCGGCTCTGACGGTGAGAATAGGCGAGGCTTCGACATCATAGGCTTTGGGCATGGACGAGGCCAGTGACTTCCGAGCCGACTCGAGCTTGGCCTTGTCAATATCCACCATTACCACCTTGGCCCCTTCGGACAGGAGCCGGCGCGTGGCCTCCAGCCCAATGAAACCCGCCGCACCGGTAATGATGCACACATGATTCTTCAATCTGTTCGGGATTGGAACGGGTGGTTGTGGGGTTACCATGATGCCGGGTCACTCAAGTCACCAACAGACGAAGACTGTGCAGGCTGTTGGGTTGCAAAATGCCGTGTCAAGACTGTGCGAGCTGTGATAGGCAGGATTTGCAGACCAAACCGGTCCTACCGCGTTCAGAACTAAATACTTCACCGAATTAGTTCTTCAAAAAGTTAGCCAAGGCGCTAGGAGTGAGGAGTCCCTCCTCGCGGAGCTGCTGTGTACCTACTCCGGTGAGCTCATATCTTACCATAGCCGATGGTGGTCCTTTGGAACCCAACGCTGTGGTCAGCTGGGGTAATGTCTTAGCACCATCTCCCCCGCTTCCCCACGGGGGTCGGTTTTGGACCCAGTTTTCACCTGAGCTACGGGTGGTCCAGTGGATATTGCAACCAGCCAAGAGGGGCACCAAGAGGTTTAGTCTCATTTTTGACTACCCTCCACCTTCCACTACACCAAGACTTCATGCCTAAGTCCATCTTTGCCGTGAGTCTTTCTCTACATATTTAAAAATGTTGCTTCGACCTCTATCCTGTCACTTTTTCTTTCGACCTGGCTCATTCACTTTTACGCATTGCATAACAGTAGACAACTCTTGAAGTGTTGATTCACCACTCTCATCAGGCACACCTGCTTTTCAGAGTGTTCCGTCATTATGGCCACCATGGAGAAAGGCGTTGACAACAAAGTCATTAGGCATGACGAATACCCTGTCGATAGTCCGAGCCCCAAGGAGATCCAAGAGGACCTGCGGGCATCTCGACTAAATGGGTGGATCCCTGCGACAGCTGAGGAGAAGGCCACCAACCGCGCACTGAACCGCAAGTTGGACTTCATACTCATGGGCTTCTGCGCCCTTATCTACATCTTTCAAGGCCTGGACAGAAGCAACCTTGGCTCGGCCGAGACTGGAGGACTGACCGACGACCTTGGACTCCCAAAGGAGGCGATCAACACTGCTGCGACCCTGTTCTTCGCCACCTACATTCCCCTGGCCCCCTTTTCCACCATCATCGGCAAGAAGGTCGGGCAGCCTCTTTGGCTCGGCATCATCAGCTTCTTATGGGGCGTCGTGACACTCGCTACTGCATGGGTCAAGACCGAGAAGCAGCTGAATGCCTTGCGACTGCTCCTCGGTATCTTCGAAACCGGCTTGTATCCCACCGTCATGTCCTATCTGACCATTTTCTACCCGCGATATGACATTGCCTTCCGCGTGGCCCTCTTCTATAGTTGCTATGCTATTGCCACAGCCTTTGGCGGTCTCATCGCATACGGAACCTTCCAGATTGGTGGCTCAATGCACCCTTGGCAGTGGCTCTTCATCATCGAAGGGACCATGACTATCGGCATTGCGCTTGCCACACCATTTTGGTTGCCCAAAGAGCCCGGGACGGCCTGGTTTCTCAGCGAATCACAACGTGCCTTCGCAGTTCGACGTATGAAGATCGACTCGGAAGCCAACGTCGACGACGTTCACAAGATCACAATGAAAGACATAAAGGCCGCCCTGTGTGATTGGAAGCTTTGGGGATTGTTGGCGCCCAACATCTGTCAAGGTGTCACGCCTCTGGGCCTGACTATTTTCTTCCCAATCGTCGTCAAGGTAAGCATTATCATCCATCACTTTTCTGGACTCGGCTGTGGTTTCGTTCGCATGACACTAATTAACCATGTCATTTGCCGCAGGGTCTCGGCTATTCTGGACCAAAGGCCAACCTCCTGACGATTCCTCCCTATGTACTTGGTTGTGCGGTGGCCTTGGTCGTGTCTTGGTTCTCCGACAAGTACAGGAGGCGTGTCTACGGACTGCTCTTCGCCATGGCACTCTCCATCGTCGGCTTGATCATGACCATCACCATTCCGCTGGAGAATTCCTCAGCTCGCTACGGCGGCCTGCTCGTTCTGATTGCCGGCAGCTTTATCGGCTCCCCGCTTCAGATTGCATGGCTAGCTGGCAACACGCCGGAGCCGGGACAGCGTACCGTCGCCCTGGGACTCAATGGCTGGGGTACCGTCGCAGGCCTTATCGGCAGCCAGCTTGTCTTGCCCAAGTATGGTCCGGCCTACCGTCAGCCGCTCGGTATCGTTCTTGGTCTCGCGGCATTGGCCTTCCTCCTTTTTGGGCTCAACGCTGTCGTGTGCAAATGGATCAACCGCAAGAGGGCGGCGATTGTGGCAGACATGACGCCCGAGGAGATTGAGGAGGAGAACATCAGTGATAAGCACTATGGAGACAAAAAGGTTACGTTTGTGTACGGATATTGACCTAGGCGAGGAATGCGTACAGACTGTGATGAAGCACGGGATGAGCTTGAATCAATAGTAGACTGCTGCACTTTAATGTTTTTTGGAGGAATCTGAATTATCAGAAGAAACATTGGGCAGTCAAAGTTAGCGCAACATGTTTGGTGCAACAATTGTCATCATGACGGGTCAGAGGCTCTACCGGGTCTCGTCTCAAAGTCTAACGGAGAATACGCCGGGTCTTGCGGCACTCTGCCATCCTAGTCTTCTGTAAAGTTACGTCCTAAGAAGCCCCGATGGCCTTGCGCACCACATGCCCCTGGCCGTCGCCATCGCCTTGGGCCGAGCGTTTCCACACGATGCCCATGTCCCTACAGATGGGGGCAAACACAGCGGCCTGTTGTGCAATGAAGAACTCGAGCAGTGCCTCGTTGCCCCCGCCCTCAAAGTCTTTGGCGTCCGCGCTCGCGAGATCGGCCGCAGAGTAGCGCGTTGCGATCTTACCCCTCGTTATGACGTCCTGAGTGGAGAGGCAGTATTCGTACACGGCACTTGCCGCGTTGCCGGAAAAAGTTTCTGGGTCCTTGATACCGCACGAGTCTGTTCCTGATTTGCCGGTGAAGCTAACGGGTATTCGGTTAGAAAGTGTGATAGAGTAGGTGGTTAGGGACGGGCATAAGGTGGCCCGGTGACCCCAAGATTTTGGCTCGTCTCCAGTGCTGCTCCTCGGCTCAGGAATAAGGTCACTTACACGTCAAGCTTAGCGTTCATGTAATATTGAACTGGCGTCAGTCCGAGGGTCCAGAACACGGTTATCACCGAACCCAGGAGGATTGCGTGTGCATTGGCGTAATTATTATTGGTGAGATAGTTGTTCATGCTGTTTGCAATATTGATGCAAAAGGCCGTGCCAAGGGCAGTCTTCTCAATGGTCCAGACGGCAACGTCTACGACGCCGTCTGTAACGCAATTGGCAATGTATTCACATACGTTGCGCTTCTCCAGCGTCGACGTGAGGTTTCTCTCCCATGGCAGCTTGAAGTGCTGGCTTGGCACGAAGGGAGTATCCGAGGAGTCCATGAAGTGGACAGGGCCGGTGTAGCCCTCGACATGCATCTGGATCGCATGGCCGGTGTCCGGGAGGGTGAACTCGGTGTGGACACCAAAACCCGCAAGCACTGAGTCTGTCTCTTGGTGGCGACGGTGTGTCACTAGGGCCTGAGAAACAGGGGGCATGGACAGGAATAATGCGTAAAGCTTCATCTTGGCAAGAGAGGGTTGAATAAGTGGTCCATGTAGGTTAGCTATGCGAACGTGTTCTCCTCTTCCATCAGCCGAGGGAAAGCAAAGACGGAGAGGGCTTTATAGTAGTTCGCCTGGATAAGTGCATCCCAGGACATATCGTCATGTGCGAGACCTACTCAAAGTCGATAGCTAAACGAAGGGATAGAGATATGCACCCAATATCATCATGGCCATGAGCGTAGACATCAGGCGTAAGCACTGCATATGCAACGTTCCCTCCATTATTCGGAGAGGGGGACTCTGGGTGTTCCTCGTATTCCACGATCAACATACGATGTCTTTTAAGCATATATAACCGGCATAGGCTAATGTGCCCAAGCGGCTAGCAATGCCGATAGAAATGGCCATGGTTCTGTATTGCTAACCGGTAAGTTAAAGCCAGCATATGGTATTCACCTGATTGTCGTGTCACTCTTCCCGTCTCCCGGACCGCCACACGATCGCTCCCAAGTAGCCAGTTGTACTATGCTGAAGAAAGCAAAGCATGCCAGTATCCCTGTGAACACCAGAACAAAGATTGCGGCAACGCACAGATAAGAGATCATCAGCCATTTGACCAGGAAGAAGCCCACCCCAGGCTGCTCAGTAGTCCGGATCCAAAAATAGCGCATCCCAGACAGACAAGCCGCAAGCAACGAGTACCCATCAACGAGTACAGCAGCCAGGATCATGACATGCAAAACCATCCATACCACCGCGTCTCGGCGTCCGTGTAGGCGCGATTCGATCCAGCGCGGCAAGAACTCGTCGTTTTGGGGTCGGGAGCCGCGATGCGCCGCTATGAGTTTGATGGCCCAGACCGTGATCACGAGAGAGGAGACAATATAGAATGTGGCCCAGGAAGATGCGTTGGATGACTGGGATCGACCGCTGTTTTGTGCGGAGAGGGGCATGGGCCTGAGTCGATTGAGGGCCATTGATACCTCTGATGTGACTGGCGGGTTTGGACTATGGAGCTGTTAGAGGCAATATTCCAAGATAGCTGGTTGAGAGTGGGTGACGGGCCAAAATGAAGGTTAGAAATCGAGATCGGATATATTGTGAGGCAGCCAAGAGATCAACGTAGTCCAAACCTGGAGTTGGCCCCCTTTGGCTAAGCAAGTGGTTGACAAACATCCAAAAACCGGATTGACGTGAAGTCGACACGGGCCTCAGCAATGGAGGTGCCAAGCCCAAAGGGGCGTGCGGCCGGCGGGACACTAATTGCTTATTTATGACCCCGCCGTGCTAGAGGTTAAACTATAAAAGGCTGGGGGCACTTATATTGTCAATGGAGGGGATATGTGGCAGTTTTCGTCCGCTTTGGACGCAACACGGCCAGAGTGCAGCTCAGCTGGGGGGGGGAGGGGGAGGGGGGGGACATGGTGCGCTGCAGATACTCGGTACTTGCTGAGGACTCTTGCGAGAGGGTGTTAAAGCCGCCAAAAACATGGTGGGATGCGCCAGCCAGATTCGGCGGCCACAACACTGTTTTCTCTCGTTTTATGGAGCAAGACGAGTGTGGGATCTAACAGCATGTTGGTGCAGTCAATGTATCGTCCCACCACACCCCGAACATGGCTGCAGATCCGGAAATGCGTGGGACATTGAAAAACATCTGTGTGAGTCTGTTCTCGCCATAGCTGAGCAAGATGCAGTAACTGTACTATGGGTGGCTCATGTCTGAAGAAACGCGACCACAATGTCACAAAACTCGTTGAATCCGTCGACGAAGGGAACGTGACCGGCTCCTTCTATCACCTCCAGCCGGACCGACTTCCCAACGCCCTTTTCCAAGCCAGCACGGATTTCTTGCATTGTTGTCGGCAAGTTGGCGTCTTTCTCCCCGGCCACGACCAACGCCTCCTCGCACCCGCGCCCAGCACGCTCCAAACGAGGCCGCAGGTCGTATTCTGGGTTGCTTAACGCAGCACAGCACGTCTCAAATCCATCCATCGTCGTACCCAACATGACATCCCTCATCCTAGCCGTCTCGGCCGGGTGAGCCTGCATCCAAGCCAGCCCGAACCAACGCTCCATGGTGCCCTCGAGCAGACAATCCAAGCTTCCGGCCTCGCGCATCGCACGCACTCGCGGAGGAAAAGGATCCGCGGCACCAAAGACCACAGGGGCACCCGAGATGGTGTCGCAGACGACCAGACGTCGGACAGTGCCGGGGTACGTTGCCGCAAAGTAGATGCCCGTGGAGGCACCCATCGAGACGCCTACCCAGGCGTGGAGCTGGGCGACGTCGAGGTGAGAAAGAAGTGCTTGGACGTCGTTGACCAGACTATCAAAGGTTGTGGATTGCAGGTCGACCGGTGTCGCGGAGGTGCCGTGACCGGGCTGGTCATACCGCAAGACAGCAAAGCCGGCTTCCGTGAGGACGGGAACGACAGTGTCCCATGCGGAGTAAGGGCTGCATAGCGAGTTGCTCAGCAGGACAATGGGAGCGCCAGGAGTGGCCTCGGTCATGCAGTAAGAGCTGGCCCGGCCATCAGGCAGGTTGAATGACCTGTTTGAACTGGTTGACGACATGCTTTGTGAGCGGATGGGACAGTACCGTGAGTTGCTCTGGATTCCGACGTAGATTCGGTGCTGAACACGTCCCCAGTAGCAGTTGTTTTTCCGCAAGGGGCACATCAGGCTCTGGGCACATTAGCAGTGAAAGAGCGTCCAAGTCTCCGGATTTCTCGCTCGACACGCCCCGTGTACCCAAGGCCTAGACGTGGGACCACATGCTCGGCTATGGGGCGGCAACCTTTGTGTCTTGCGTGGATCTGCATTAGCTTCCTCCACCACAACATGGGGGCCACGACTCGGCTATGGTACGGGCCCAGGATGGATGTTAGGCACACGAATATGTCGCGGATGGGGTTAGTTTCAGTGTCTTTGGGGTGATCGTCGAGATCTAGTCTAATTAGATGCACCATTCACATTATTGGTGACCCCTGAACCTCTTCATACATTCGGCCAATGTGTTATGCTCTTCAGTTTTTTCCGACGTGTTCAGACATTGTCGCCGAATTGCAAATCGTCTCAAAGTAGAAGTCACAAGGCAGTACAGTGATGCACGTTATCGTCTCGCTTGACGACATACGCCCACTGCTACGTCTATGGCAACGTCTTGCATGATATCCAAATCTTCGCCATGCATTTGTCAAGTCCTAGCCGCCGTGACGCGGGTGAATGGATTACATGCCATGTGTTCCACCATCAACAAATATCCTAGCTCCATTCACATAGTCGCTGGCCTCGCTGGCCAGAAACACTGCTATGCCCTTGAAGTCTTGAGGTTTGCCCCACCGTCTTGCAGGTATCGAGTTGATGATCCTCTCGTTGCTGGCTTTGTCGTCCACGAATCTTTGTGCCAGGGCCGTGTGAATCCAACTATATCAAGCAGCAGGGTGAGCTGATGAGCCTATGCTCGAAAAAGTGTCTTGGAGCTGGAAAGGGGAAAGGCTTATCTTACCCGGGGTAGATGGCGTTCACTTGGATGTTGTAGGGACCGAACTCGTTGGCGAAAGAGTTTGTCATCTGGCCTACGGCGGCCTTCATAGGTCCGTAGACGGAAAAGGTCGTCTGCGCCCTGTATGCCGCAAGAGAGCAGATGTTGATGATCTTGCCTCCTTGCTTACGCTCGACCATGTGTCTGGCGATGCACTGAGACAGGATCCAAGCCGCGTTGAAGTTGATCTGTATGATCTAAAACAAAGGATGGGTATCCACTGTTAGACCTGGAATGTGTTGTGTACTGTTTGACACTGCACCATGAACACTTACGGCGTCTTTGTGCTCGTCCGTCTCATGCAGAATGTGGATCGAACCGCTGCTTATCCCGGCCACATTGCACAGGATGTCTACGTTGAGCCCGTCATCGAATACCCTCTGTACCGTGCTTCGGACGGATGCAGAGTCTCCAAGGTCGCAATCGTACACATAGGTCTTCCGTCCAGTGGACGAAGCAAGTTCCTTGTGGAAGTCAGACTTCTCTCCTGGGATCTGGAAGATGATGATATCGGCCCCAGCCTCTGCCAGCCCCTGCGCCATACTGCCTCCAATGCCTCCATTTGCGCCTGTGGCCAGGGCCGTCTTCCCGCTCAGGTCGAAGAGGGACAGCGTGTGGACATTCGCAGCTTTGCATGCTTTTGGGGCTGGCTGATCAGGCAAGGTATACTGAGGTATGGTCGCGGTTGGCTTGTTCTGGCCTCCCTGAGTAGCTGATTTCATGCTGTCCATTTTAATCAATTCGGATTGACTCGGTGTCACTATGATTCAAGGACTTGAGGGTATGGGTTGGAAGAAAATAGCAGGAATCGGATGCCGCTGATAACAGGTGGACCAAGGCGATTCTGTATCGTTGGGTCTGTTGGTACAGCTGCTTTTTTTACGGATATAATTACCCCCAGTTTTGGAAAGGGTCCGATCTAGGGGTACCATCCGGGTTACCCCATCTTCATGCCTTTGAACTTGTGGAGAGTGCGGAGAAAGCTAGCTTCACCATGCTTCCGGCCATCGGCTATGGGTCACCCCTCACCTTACCATACCCGATGCTATGGTACCCTCATGGCCAGCGGCTACGGTGTGCCGTCGATGAGAAAGTTTCGAGACCTGTCCCCTACGCCAGTCAAAAAGAGTAAAACCGTCCAAGATGACTTGGAGGTTCATCGTCACGAAGTCTTCTTCAACCTTGAACCTTTTGAACTTGATCCACGCATCCCTGCTGCACCGAAATTGAAGGAGCACATACCATCCCGTCATGGCTGCTCAACCGCAATTCACCCTCTACTCGACCGTCGTGGGACCCAATGGTTTGTCTGCACCCTCAACCAAACCCCTTCATCTATCCTCCTCAAATACCTTTAGTGCTGGGACTGACTGTCAGCGCATCTAGGTTGGAAAGTGGCCATGGTCCTCCGAGAACTGGGTCTGACATATGAAACCGTTTATCCAGACTTCTCCAAGAGTAAGAAAGAAGATATGTGCAGCAAGACGGTTCAGCCCATGTGCTAAGATACTGTCAGGGGAGCAGAAGGGCCCGGAGTTCCTGAAGCTGAACCCAAATGGACGCATCCCAGTTGTCGTTGATCATCATTACAAAGACTTTACCCTCTGGTGAGCAAAGAGCGGGTCGTGGTTGTGTTGTGTTTTTGCATACTGACGCGGACAATGCGCAGGGAGTCCAATGCCATCATTGAGTATCTCACCACGAAATACGACACGGACAACAAACTTTCCTTTGGCGACTTCGACAACCAACAATATATGAGGCAATGGATGTACTTTCAGGCCTCGGGTCAAGGGCCTTACTACGGCCAGGCAGTCTGGTTCATAAAAAATGGCAACGGAGAGCCCAAGGAAGTGGTTGAGAGATACCAAAACGAGACTCGACGGGTCATCTCCGTCCTGGAGAGCGTCTTGTCCAAGCAAGAATGGCTCGTCGGTGGTAAATTGTCCGTTGCCGATATTTGCTTCTTGCAATGGAACACTAGCGCCGACCGTATCATCCTTGGCAGCGAGTTCATCGATAGGGAGGCCCCCCATGTGCGGCGGTGGATGAATGCCATGATCGCCAGGCCCGCCATTGCAGCAGTTATGCAGGAACGGATGAAGATGCTTTCCGCTTAGACATGATAGGATGTTTGTGTTTTGTGGATAAGAGTCGGAGGGTTAGTAGCAATCTCCAAGTCTGAAATAGCATCAAAGAATGAAATCTTTATCACGTAGCTTGCTTCTTCGCGGGTTGTGCAGTACTACACGTCTGGGAGACAGAGATTTTGTGCAGGTTTGTAGGGTACGGAGCTGCGGTGCCAAGAACAGCTCGGACCCGACAATGGGGTAACCCCACACACTAAAAGTGGTCGGGTGTCCCGGCACGCGCAGGTCCCGATGTAACATGGGGTAATTATGGGTCTTCAACATGGGGCCCATGGTACGAAGTACCTGCTCTAGACCAGAGGCTGACACGAGTGCGTAAACCCCCTCAAATGTTTGGAATGTGTCAGCATCCCCCTCCCCAACCACCAAACAAATCTTCGGAGAAGCAGGAAAGCGGTTCTGAGCCGTGCTTCAGTCCATCAAGCAACCTTCTTTGAGACTTCACCATCAAATCATTTGAGCGTGTTACCTCTTCTCGTCAGGACTATGTTGGACGACAATAACGGAAGAATCACGAAGCCGAGGAGCAGGCAAGCGTGCAACCGCTGTCACGCCCGTCGTGTACGATGTGATGCGTCGGTTCAAGGTATCCCGTGTTCCGGATGCATTGCTAGCAACCTGTCTGGAGCGTGCCGCCTGATAGAGTCACGCAAGGGCCGTGACGGAAGCGGGAGGTTCTCAACCAGGACCAACAGCTCTGGCTCAGTGACGCGGTCACAGCCTCCTGCCGGGCCCGAGAGCGAAACCAGGTCAACTACGTTGGCAGTCTCACCTGATTCTACTGTACAAGAGCAACAGGGCAGCATTGAAGCAGGACAGGGCGCCGACGAGCCCGAACTCATCCAGCGGCCGGCTTCAGAAGCTGATCAGTGGAGCAAGATCGTTTCTCAGGATGTCGTTCGCTCCATGAAGGACAGTCGCCGCATCACCTATGTGGGCGAGTCCTGGAATCTATCCTACATGATGCAGTGGAAATCTCACGCAGCGGCCCTGAACGACAGCAACGATTCTCGCTTCCAACACACTTCCCCCTCTGAAACCACGGACGGGGACTCGCCCTGTTTTCACATCCCGATGCCTTCACAGCAAGACACACGGTCATCGCGGCCTGCAAACCAATTCGGTACACGCCAAGACCAGATACTACCATCACACGTGCAGCTGGCCATGATAGACGCCTACTTTGCCTATCACCACGTCCACTACCCCATCGTCGCAGAGCAAGAATTCCAGGCAAGCCTTGCGGACAAGTCTGTCTCGCCATTGCTTTTGTCCGCTGTTCTGTATGCCGGCGCCATTCATGTCTCGGACCAGGTGATTTACCGCGCAGGCTTTGACAGTAGACAGGTTTGCCTGAAGAAGTTGTACCATCACTCCAAGATGATCTTCTTCACAGATGACGAGAATGCGGAGATCTGTGATCAGCTTTCGCGGGTCCAAACGGCCTTTCTCCTCCATCACATGTGGCTCAGCCCCAACTCGACCATGGACTGCTGGAACTGGCTCAGTCTGACCGTCCGCCTCGCCCAGAACATGGGAATGCACAGGAGTACCACCAGAACTTCCATGGCCGAAGAAGACAAGAAGCTGTGGAAACGAATCTGGTGGAGTCTTTACGTAAGTCCCCCAGCATGGAAAACTCTGGGATTCGGGCTGATAATATTGCCTGCAGGCAAGAGACACACAGCTTGCCAGTGGTGTTGGGAAGCCTCTTATAATCAACGACTTGGATTGTGATGTGGAACCCTTGTCAGAGAACGATTTTGAAATACGGCACAGCCCTGAGATGCGAATGTTTGTCATTGAGCAAGCCCGGCTTGCGGTCGTCTGCAAGTATCTTCCCGTCAGTCACTATAACGTGGGCTAATCAACTTTCAGGCCGACAAGTGATTCGCTCAAGGTTTGCTCCTGGCATCAAAGACCAGGCCGAAGACGAGCACAGCAAGAAGGAACTGATGACCAGTCTGATTGCGTGGAGGGAGAGTTTACCCGAAGTACTCCAGTATGGGAGAACCAGGGATCCGTGTCACACTCCACTCCAGGCGCCCTTGATTCATGTCCTTTACAAGTGAGTTCCCCGCGCCCGGAGTCTATAGAATCTATCTGACTTTTTCCAAGCAATATATTACTGCTCGTTCATCGACCTCGATTTGTACCTAGCAACACACAAACGGCCATGCAGAATGAAAATGCCTCGTGGAAGATCGTTCACGAAGCCGCTGGTGCCATCACTGATATTACCGGATACATCATGAACTACAAGTCCATGTACCACTGCCCCATATTCTAGTAAGGGACTAGTCTCGCTGATGAACGAGGCGAATACTTGGCTGACCACAGCACTAGTACTTCGGCACTGTTCGGTGCTATGACGATGCATGCTATCCGGGGCCGTGCAGCCGAGCATCAACTCGGCCTATGCATGGTAGCTATGCGCACTCTGGGAGCCATGTATACCAACGCCGAATGGGTTCGAACCATCTTTCAGAAGCTGAGCGAGAAGACACGGTCTTTTATCAGCGCTGCTCCTTCCGGCGCACCCACGAGATCCAGCTCACCCGCCAGGGATAAGGATGGGAAACAAGCTTCCGTCATATCACCTCCGCTGTTGTCGCCTCTCGCTTCAGACACCCAACCTGGACCTGCCGGGTCAATGCAAGAGATAAGATATCCTGAATTAGCTCGGGGCATCGGGGTGGAGATTTACAGTCACATGGAACATCATGATCATGGACCAATGCTATTTCCGCATGTGAACCCTCTAGGCCATCCGATATTACCCGCCTTTTCGATGCCGGAGGATTTGGAGACTAACAGTCTCGAATCTGGTCTTGAGGTCTCCTGGAGGGACTTGGCTTGTCTGGATGGCCATTTTAGTAATCCATTCATCTTCAGCACCTCATTTCGGATGTAACTGGTCTCTACTCCTCGGTCAAAACTGGCAATCAGCCATACATGTCATGTACGATAAGGAAAAGTCAGGTGCATCATCAAATCAAACCAGACATGGATAAACATAGTATTAGTCCTCCGAAATGAATTTGGTGCTATGGAAGCTTAAGATATCCCCCCTCCTCGCCAGGCATCTGTATGCCTCACTCCGCCGGACCGGCCAGCAGCCGTGCTAAAAAGTGCTCATTCGCTGATGCTAGAAACATGGTAGGGCTTGGAAAGGTGTCGGGATCATCACCGTTGTCCGTGTTGCCCGCACCAAGGCACGTCTAAAACCAGGTCACGGCCGAAACCGATAAAGAATCGGTGACATGTATGTAAGTCCTGCCATGTCCGTAAGTCCTGCCATCTCCGTAAAGATCCTGGTAGTGTGTACAGGACCCCTGAAAGGACATTGGGGATTTCTTGTGAAGGCGCTGCCGCCGGCGGGAATTCTGCCTCTGTTGTACCATACGGACGAGTCGCCAATGAACTTGTCGATCCAGATCAGTCGGCGCGGCCGGTTCCGTTCACATCGGCCCAGTTGATGTTTCCACGGTCTCTCTCGATCGGGAATTTGACCTGGCCCACGTACCCCTGTCCTGTCGCGTGGTTGAGAAAAGCCGTGGTGCGAGTGTTCTTCTCGATGCACAGATTGTCCGCCCGGCTGTTGCCATCAATGTCTGCAAACCGGACGGCAAGGTCAAAGATACCGACTCGACGCTTTCCGACGCATTTGACTCCAAACCCATCCATATAGTTCCAGTTGGTGATGTCTCCACAGGCCTTGTACTCGTTGACCCACACACCCACTGCTTCGCGGTCGGGGTTGACGTGTATGATGTCGCAGGGTCCGTTGCCGTCCCAGTCAGCGGGGTGGAGGTGGCGGCGGTCAATCTGGTGCCCGGCACGGTCAGTGGCAGCTCAAATATGGTACTGGGACTCCAGTATGGCGGGGACGATGGGATTGACCTGTCTAGGCTCTCATACAGAATCATGTAGCCTGTGGAGTGCGCCCAGATGTAGCCCAATGCTTTGTTGGCATGTCCCTTCATGTTACAGTATGGGTTTCAGTCAGCTCACAGTCGAGCCACGTTAGAGACATAGCAGGAGACGGCTAGTGAGCACAAGGAGGCATACACAGTACCTGTCCATGGCCGCCTTTCTCTTTCTGACTAGCGCACCGCTTGATGGCCGGGACACGTGGTTCTTCCACGACGCGGTCATCGTAACTCATATGGGTCCTTGATGCGATCACTTGTGTCGCCTGGAAGGGACTCGACTGGGCAACTGGCCGTTACGGGAATGCGGATGCCTGGCAGACTTTAGTGCGTGACACCTGTGTGAGGAGGAAAGTTGACGGAGTCGACCCAGCAGGGCTGTGTCATCTGTATTGAATAATTGATTGCACTGAGGCTGCGAGAGATGGCGCTGGTTGGCGACGGTGTCTAGACCCGAGGGATAATTATGGTTTGTTCTTGACACGCCTTTGCAATTCTACTGGTCATATGAGCAAGTCAAGATCTAATCCACAACTTCACTTCTATATCCTATACGTTTCTCTTGTTGTCCTCGTCCGTAGTATTCTCAACATCATCGTCCCTTTTCTGACAAGCCGACGTTTTGACTCTCAACTTTCCCTCTAGAAAGGATGACGACTCGGCAAAACTCTACACCACAGCCCGAGGTCTTTGTCCATCGTCCACCCAGGTGCGCCACCTGGACCACAAACCAGCCCTCCCCTGCCGCTGCTCTACCTGAAGTGCCGCTGCTCTACCCAAAAGGAATTGATCAGAGTCCCAATTCCCCCGGAACGGGTCGGCAATGTCAGAATCGAGTCCAACCGGACGTCAGCATACGTTCATAGGTGGCACAACGCGCCTCGGTGACTTGATTGTGAGCAAATATTTACTACCAAGCTCCCTCACGATCTTCGCGACATTCTTGAGCCACCTTGATGCCTTTCGCGCAGGGTGTACTGCGGGACGTCACCACCTTGCGGGGTGAAGAGGCCCTAGCCAAGCCACTGCGGGTGGATCAAACCCTCCAGACCGTTACCAGAGCAGACACGCATGAAAGCTTAAGATTGAGCGTTAGTGAAACGTCACCGCAAGTCTATCTCTAGCCTTGTTGACAAAACATTCGTGGCCACTGATCCAATCTCGTGCGACAGAGATCCCGCAAACCTATAGCCTTTGTGGTGCCGGCGGACAAAAAAGGTGAGCTCCTGCAGCACCTTTGGCCACTGAGACGTGAGAGCAAGCTCGGCGAGCCTACCAGTCATCATGGGACCGGAGCTGGTGCGCATGAGGACGGTGACGGTCGAGGCGATGTTGTAGAGCTTCTCAACGAAGCCGGCACCGTGCGCCTCCATGCTTCGGAATGCAAAGTCCCTGCAGAAGCCCGCCGTGGTCAGAGCCACATCGATAGGGTAATCGGGCCCCAACTCCCAGCCAACCGAGAATCCCTCGCACCCGGCGATGTGGACGAGGCCATGGCGCTGCGCAAGGCCCCAGACGCGGTTGCGCAGCCATTGCCACGTAACAACGAGATCTGCTTGCTGTGTCTCTTCGAGCTCTTTGTAACCATGAAAGAGATCGTCAGCCGGCTGGGAGAGGGACGCAAGGATGGACTCAGCCTTGCGATGCGTTAGAACCTGGCATCCGGAGTCAAGTTGGCAATCCCCATGCCAACAGCTGACGAGGTCGCTGTCAATGTAGGAGAAGAGCCGAGCGAGGAATCGCAGGTGCCGTAAGCCTGGATCTACCGATACCACCATCGTACTATGCTCCTTATACAGACTCAAGTTGAAGAGAATCCTACCCGAGCGCTGAAGGGTGTAGGCTCTGCCAAGACCGTCAGCCATGAACGGACAGATTTGGGCAAACAAGGTTCAAATCATCTCGGATCCGACATACCTTTCGGTCACAGAGAGTACCCAGAATATACCCAGCCTCCTTCTCTGCTCTTCCCTGCTTACATTTAGGTACGCGCTCATGTCGCCGAGCTGCATGGCATCCCCCATCGCGACGGCCTGACGCAGCCTGACTCTCGCGCCGTCTTCAAATCCTAGCTCGAGGAGCGTACCGAAAGCAAGGTATTGCGTGAGGATGCTTTCTATACTCGGCTGGCAGTCATACGACCAAGATGTGTTGAGTCTGCCCGCCTCGTCAAGCATAACAACGGCCTGATCAACATACTGCTGGCGAAATGGGACCTCATGCGGTAGAAGAGGATGGACGGACGCGAGCGCTGCCATCGACAGAACAAGCGCAAGAAAGCTCGGGTCGCGCGTGCGGTCGGTAGACCACGGGTACTGGTGCGCACGTGATGGAAGGTGAGAGAAGATGGCTGTAGCTGGCAAGACGGGGATCATGGGGTATATACTGTCGTAGTACGCCTGCAGGCGGGGGATGATGAGCGTGTCCAAGGAAAGCACAAATAGCGGGGAGGGGTGAGGGACATATGAGCCTTGTGGTCTGGGAAGATGAAACGAAGATAGCTGTAGTTGTGACTGAACGATCGACTGTTGTTGCTGTTGTTCTTCTGACGGGACTGGCGTAGATTGGCATGCAAGCTCGGCGTTGGACAGGGGCAGGAAGTCGAAGATGAATGGCAGGGAAGGGGAAGCTGGCCGAGAGGCCAACGATGTAGAAGGCGCAATGGAGGTTGTGCTTCGTGCATCCAGAGGCCAGTCAGCGGGGAGCCTAAAGTCGAGGGCGGGGGCGTCGTTCTTGCAGAGGGTATCAGAGGGAGGCTGCGATTGTGATTGCGGTAGGCTGCTTGTGATCTGGTCCAAGGGTTGGTCGCGAGCCAGTTCACCCCCGCCGAGCTCGACATCTGCTGGAGCGCTGGATATCAACTCGGGAAGGGAGCCTGTCGATGTGGGCGAATAGTGCCTGGCTGGCGACTGCATTGGAGGCACGTCATCAGCGCAGTCAAAAGTTAGCCAGTCGAGTGCATTCTGCTCCGCCATCACGACTTCTCCGTCCGATCCTGCATTAGGAACCTCTTCCTGGTTCTGTCCCGTCGACGTGGTCCCGATTTGAACCTCTCGCGCGGGGTGATTCAAAGATTGCTCGAACCCGCGCTCGAGCGAGAGATAGCATGGGCGGACGAAGAACGAGTCGATAGATACCTCAAGGTCCGACGTCGACGCCAACGGCGTTGTGGCACTGGGACCGGGGCTAGCGGCAGAGTTGAGCCTGCCCCTGCTCTTCACGTCTGGCCTCGAGTTGCGGCTCGCAACCCGCCGCGAGGAGATGCGCGGCCTCGACTTGGTCTTTCTGCGCTTGTGCCCACTCCTGTCCATGGCATCACTGCTCGCGGTGGTCCTGGCATTGCGCAAAGGATGGCGTCGGTGCTTTGGCACAGGGCCTTTTGGGAGAACGGGGTTAAGAAAGGTACATGCGGCCCGCAACCGAAGGCAGGCGTTACACGGGGCTTTTCCAGCGCACTGTATGTGTGAAGACCTCAGTATAGGCGAAATGCTGTATTTCATAAGGAGGGCCGGCGAGCCGTAATGATTCAAAGGTCATGGTCTCACCTTTACTTTACGAGCATGACACTGATCGCAAGCTCTTTTTACGGTAAGCTGCGCCGTGACCAGGGAACTTGGGGTGCTGCTTTCCGAGCCACTTAGCGCCATGCCGTCAAAGCTCATGGCTGAGAAGGATGGCTCCATCTTCGTTGTCGAGGTCGACGATCAAGTCGGAAGATAACAGTGATCACTTCACCACTGTGACAATTCGTTGGATTCGGCACTTTCATGGATAATCCGATGGGTGGGAGTCGCGGGGGGCTTAAAAGGTAGGGTTGGTGGACTGAGTACTCACGCTATAGTGAAGTAGACATCACTCTGAGGTGTGTGGCTACCGAGGTGTAGATCACTCGGAACCGGTAAAATATCCAGTGAGCTGGCGAAGGACTAGACTAGGTCGACTCCTTACCTGCTGAATCCTCCAGCCGCACCAATGGGCATCGTCAGGTACCTAGGTACCTGACTCTCCATGCCCCGCAAAGGTGGAGTCGTTGCCCCATACCTACTCCACCACGTCGACGTCGGAGAGCGGGGAAGGAAAGCCTACACGTACATGCGCGGTGACACCTTTTGTGGACAGGTAGGAAACCCCAGCACCACGTCAGAGCTAGATGACGACCCTGCCTTCTGCCTTCGGCTTGCTCATACTCCTTCTGCTCTAATTTGATTCAGCGCCTGGCTATTAGACGGCTCTCGAGCTCGTCAGTGACATGTTCTAATGAGTGCCCCTCTTCCAGCGCCGCCCGCCGAGGCCACACTGGACAGACACCAGTGCCCAGATTGTTCGCGGAGCTTCAAGCGCCTCGAGCATCTAAGGAGGCATCAGCTCGGTCACGATGAGCGAAGCAAGACAGCTTGTTCAGTCTGCTCCAAAAGATTCAGTCGTAGGTGAGTAGAATGTATGTGATGTTACGCGTTTCCCCCGGTGTTTTCCGTGGGAGAGGGAAGTGGGTATTGATTCTTTCCCTTTCCCTTCAGTGACATACGCAAACGCCATGAGTCTACGCATAGGGCAAACCAGTCCTACCCCGAACAATTGCGAGCTTGTCTAGAATGCGCACGCATGAAGGCCAGATGTAACAGGGCAATTCCCTGCCTCAGATGCTCCTCCAAGTCTCTGTCGTGCATCTACCCAGTCGAACGCCCGGCATGGGAGCAAAGCTCACTTCCTGGCACGCCTGAGTCAACACGGCCAACTGTAGCGGCACCTGCCGGACTGAACGGCCCCGGTATTCCTCGAGATGTCTCCAGGGTCCATGAGCCTGGGCAGCCACTTTTGCCAGAGCTAGGAGACATGTCTGCTCTTTCGAACGAGCCCGGCACCATGTTGTGCCCTCTTCATCAATGGAGACGCGGCGAGAAGGATCACAGCGCTATCCCTTCGTTCTCCTGCCCATATTGCGACGCCGCTCAGCTGACGGAGAGGCCACCGATTTATCCGGCGCCTGCGACGCTCCAAGGAGGCTCTGATACCAATTGTCTTGTTGGCAGCTCTTCCATCAATTGGCTTCCGACGAACTACGACATGACCGTGGACTATAGCTCCCTGCTGCTTGTCGCACCGACGCCGGCAGGCAGCGTCCCGTCCTTGTATCCCGACAGCCTCTCTTCCTTTCGGTCTCCCTCAGGTCTTCTGGATAACCTCGTGCAGGATTCCTCTCAAAGCGAGGAGACCACCCAGCACGAAACCCGCGACAACCGGAACATGCAATTGACGGTCGCATCTCACCCAAACGATGACCAGGAGAAGTTTCCGCCTTCTGACCTCGCTGGGTCACCCGCGGGCACGGTATCTACGGCTTCGCAGATTTCCGTCGCATTCAACTCTCGCATCTCAGATCGCGGGTACTTGTACGCCACTAGCACAAAGGGGACGAGGGTCCCGTGTAATGTGCGATCGAAAAATACCCCCGAAATCACGTTGGGCTGCACGCCGCTGGCCGCTGTCTCTCAGGGCACACCTGAGCTCTTCAATCGGATTGACAACCAGTTCCCGGATCTGTCCCGTTGTTCATGTCCCCCCTGTGAGGGACAGCCTTCCTCAAGGACAATCGACGAGAAGACATACGCCGAGATTCTGACCCATTTCAGGCGATTGTGCCTCGATAATGATAGTGTCCAACACAGATACTCGCACTCCCAGTTTCCGCCTCTGAACCACCTCAATTTTTTTACTTGCCTGTTCTTTAGACATTTTAGCCCGATCTTACCGGTATACCATGACATGGTTACCGACCTCAACGGCCACTGGATCCTGGCGTTGGCTATTGCCGCCATCGGTTCTCAATACACAGAAACGGAGGAGTTTTCACGCTGCGTGGTGCCGATGCACGAGTTCCTTCGCCGGGCTATTGCTGCGGAATTGGAGGCGGGGGGTCGGCCGCTACATAACCTCCATGTAGTTGAAGCACTGGTTCTGAGTCACGTCGGTATGGCATATTTCGGCTCTCCAATGGCGTCGATGGTGAGGCGTGGCCTCCTCATTGATGTCATGAATGGCCTTTCACTTCCAAGCCCGAGCCCGTCCGATGAAACGATGCGGAGAACTAGCGAGAACGGCGCAGAAGACCCGCATACACAGTTCGTCGAACTCTGGTGGAGACGTTGGCTGGTTGAAGAGACAAAACGACGGCTTGGATATGCTGTCTGGGTAAGTCAGCCATACCTCTTTAGGACCAAGACATAACCTGACCAGAGACGAATGGCAGCTTATAGACTGTATGTCTCGGTACCATTTTGGTCTAGAGCCCTTATTCTCTCTGGAATCTGCACAGTGGGACCTGCCCGACGATAGGCTTTGGACAGCTCAGAATGCCGAGGTGTGGTTGGAAAGACGAAACCGTTGCAGTAGTAAGCCAACCCCGAAGCCATCGTGGGAAATGTACGAAGACAGGGTCCTGATGAGCGGTCTAGGAAATTCAACCCTATCGGCTGCAGTACACAAGCTTTTCGTAGACAGGCAGATGAAGGCAGACCTGGGCGAGTATAGCAACTTGCTCCTTCTTCATGGAGTCTTCAGACACATATTCAGGATTCGGGACGATTCAAAAAGGACGCTATATACCTGGGATCCATCGGCCCAGAAACTCAGCAGCGACGACATCGACGACGACGATGGCTCCAACCCCAGTCCGATCCAGCGTGATGCCCTCACAAAATGGCAAAGTGCCGCCATGGATTGTGTCGACGTGCTGCATTGGTCAGCGAATAGTACCATAGGGCAGCTGTCGGGGGCGGAACATGCCACTGTCTTCCACCTTCAATTCTCACGGGTGGTGCTGTGCTCTCCCTATGAAAGGCTGCGAGTGATAGCGGAGTATCTTGGTTCTCTGACTCAGGGTCGCCAGGGGGGAAGTCGTTGGACGATCGAGGATGCCGTCAAAGCCGAGAACGAGGTTCTCCAGTGGGCTCAGCAGGATGAGGTCAGTTATTCCCGCTATTCCTTCGATCCAACATGGGAAAAGACCCCAATCAGCTCGGGCGCAGACTAAGAGCAGGATTACAGTACAAAGCACGCCTGGCCGCGCTCCACTGCGGCAGCCTCTTTTGGCACGCGCGCCGCTACAGCCGTAGGGCTTTCTACGAGCCTCTTTCCGTCTTCCTCGCCACACTCGTGTTATGGGCTTGTAGCTCGTATGCGCCTCGAGTGCCTTTGATGCTACCGGACGACCTCAGAGATGAAGATGGCTCGTATGGGGTCTCTCATCCATCCTTCTTGCACCTTGACCGGCCAATGGACGACGAGATGGTCCAGTTCTTCGTGCGGTTCGGACGGCCTTGTGTCATGCGCGCCTATGTCGCGGGCGTCGGCAATATATATGGGATCGAGGGATCTGTCAGGATCCTGCGCGAAGGACGGAAGTTACTCGACGCGGTATCTCTGGCTTGGGGCCGGACGGCCGAGTACAGCCAACTATTGGAGGCGGTTGAGAAGTATACCCTCGAGTGCCGCATGCGGGATCCGGCCCAGGAAAGCTCTAATCCTTCAGTCTCGCTGACGCATTGTCCCCCTTCGCCACTGGACTGCTGACAGCTGTCACGCTGGACCAATTTCGTAATCAGCACGGAAAGAAGTGTCACAAATGTGGCGATTACTGCGAGTGACCTGAGGGAGCAGTGTTTGTGTCCACAATACGCAGAGGTAGTCTCTACGAGCCTACGGCCTTGGCTCTCGTCAAGGTGTGATCTGTTGTTACAGACTGACCAAACTCTGGGCTCGAAGAATTGCACAATGAAGCAAGCGTAATATGGAGACGGAATGGAAGCCTTTGATGATCCGGGAAGGTTCAGCAAGTGCCCTACACATGCGAAGGTGGGAAAAGAAGACAAGGCAAATTGCATAAGCAGCCGATGTATGATAAATCTCAAGACAGAAGGATGGTGCAGTATGATGAAGGGTCGACCACCTGGCGAGTACCGAGAAGAGCGATTGTATGAACCAACTTTGCGTGGGTCCCAACCTGTCTCTTCTGTAGCCTATTCTCGTTTAGAGCCGAGACGATCATGATTCCAATAAGATCACAATTCTTTTGCCAGATTCCATGGTTTAGATCGTGTGGTGAGCTGAAAAAGGGGCAAGGGTTCTGCCGTCGAGGAGCCCGAACCGACCTTGACACACATGCAGACACACAGCCACAAAGGGTCAAGAAAAAAGTAGGCAGCGACTCTGGCATATTGAGCTCGTTGTAGATAGCACATTTCTTGATGGAGACGGGAAGGAAGACCCCTTGCATACATGTCATTTGAGATACCTGGGTTCACAAGCCATCAAGGCAAGTCCAGGCGGAATAAACGAGCGCTGACGGAACTCGGGAGCCAAACATGCAGATTACCCTCCTGCCCATCCCACTTCGCATCTGCTTCGAGTGATGCCGGGTAGAGCAACACAGCGCGCAAGCCGTCTGTGCCTTTCCACCTTGTGAGAGGCAACGTGACAGTCTCGTCGCCTCCGCGACGCCAAACCGCGAGGTACGCCTTTCTTGCCGCAACCAGGCCGAGAGCAAGCCACTGGTCATGCCATTTGGGCAATCCCAGGGGCCAGAAAGGCAGCGCCGTTTTGAGATCTCCACGAATCTCCTTGTACACGGTCATACCGTCTTTGATAAGCTTCAGCTGTCCCGCCTCTAGCTCGTCCAACCTCCCACTCAGATGTACGCGGCCAAGGAGGCTGTTCACCACCGTCAAGGCGTTCATTTCGGCAGGCCATGACTTTTGAGGATATGCCCAAGTAGCGCTCTGCTCGGGGGTTACAGCTGTCGGTGCCGCCGCCGCGATAGCTGCGTAGCGTACGGGGTCCTGCTGGTCACTGGTCGACTGCAAGCTGTGCGTCGCCAGCATAGCATAGTCCATGCGCGCCGCACCGCTGGAGCAAGACTCTATGACGAGGCCGGGATGCCGGTCAAAGACCTCGTTGACCCATGAAAGGTAAGCTCTGTTGTGGTCTAACTGGCCTGCGCCTGGGCTGGGGGCATTGGCTGTGGTGCCAGAGACGACCTCGATATTGTAGTCAAACTTGAAGTATCCCACTCCATAATCCTTCACCAGTTTGCAAATTATGCCGTGCATTCTCTCTCTGACTAGAGGATGGCGGAAGTCCAGCTGGTATCGCTTCCTCTCGATGAGTTTGTGGTCGGCATCGATGAAGAAAGCATCCTTGGGCAGCTGGTTCGCGACCTCACAGCGGACGCCGATGACTTCAGGCTCCATCCAGAGGCCGGGAATCAGTCCATTCGCTCGTATCTTGCGGAGTAGCGTGTCGAAGCCCGAGGGGAATCGTTTGGTGGACGGTTCCCAGAAGCCGACATCGTCCCACCAGTTTCCGTCGTCGGCATACCATCCCGCGTCGATGACGAAATATTCCGCTCCGCAGTCGAGAGCAGGCTGGACGAGGGCGAGGACTTTTTGTTCGTCTGGATCTCCCATCAGGCAGTTCATGTAGTCGTTGAAGATGAGTGACATGTTGTCATTGTCTTGGTGCCTCCTCCTCAGTCGGCGTCTATATGCCGTCAAGGCCCCGAAAGCCGCCTCATAGCCATCCAGGATGTGTGACACTGCAGCTGGGACAGTAGTGAATGTTTGCCCTGGTGCTAAAGGCTGTACCCAACCATGGTCTTTGGATTCGGGACCGGTTGCCGCGAGGTATACGCTGTCTTTCCAATCTCCTAGCTCCCACCTCCATGAGCCGTTGTGCTCGATCTGCCACAGCCACGTCTCGCCGCCGTCGTTCCGTTGCAGATAACCCATCGGGAGATGGGCCCCAGTAGACCATGTACCGCGGTTCGAAAGAGCAAAGACACCATAAGCGCTCCTATCGCTACCAAGTTCGGCTACGCCAAAGTCATCGACTCCGACGTCGGGCAGTGTCTGATGGCGCCATTGAACCTCACGGAACCAGGAATTGTTGGCTGTCGAGACCGTATAGCTGTTCCACCACTCCTTCTCCCTCGTCGTCAGGCCACCGATCACAGCAGAAGCGGCCTGAGTAAGTGTTATTGCCTGGTGGCCCCGGTTCGTGACCGTGGTCGAGAAACGGACAACGGGGATTCCAGGGAAAACAGTCAACGTCGTCTTCGCGGAAAGGCCCGTGACCTCGTCGTCCGCAGCAATGTCAAGAACATATGTGCCGTCATCGAGACGCCGTGCGTCGTGGCTGACATACTTCAGCCGGCGCGTGATCGGGCTGCCCAAGAGGACACCGGAGTTCTTGTACTCGCTGCCTTCGCCAGCAACGCGAATCGCGAGCAAAGGCACTGTCGCTTCCTCAAAGTACGGCGACTTCGATGCTTGGTGTTGCACGCCATGAGGGAGGATGTCCAAGATACAGGCGTTCCCATCTTCGTTGATTATGAGAGAGACGTCGAGGATGTCCGTCGCCCAGAAGATTTTTTTTTCGATCATTCTCCTATTTCCTTTGGGGAAGCAAGTATATGCCAACAAAATGCCGTACCTTTTGAAAGTCAGATGTGGACATTGGGCGAGATTCGCACCAATTCATCTGTATGTAAGCGCACTTATAGGACTTGGGAACAACGTGGAGGCACCTGCGACGATGTACCAGGAAGTGACCGCGTCAATAGAACGGAGATATCAGACTTGTTTACAAGAAAACAGGTTGGTCTAGTGTACAGTAATGCAATACCATCCCACCGGGCGCTTACTCTCAACCGTCCCAGGCAGTTGCCCTAAGAAGAAACAGCTCGGGCTCCACCACACTTGTAGCCCCTTAGGGCCCGGTGGGCTAATTAAGATAATGCCGTGGGCCCGTAGTCCTGCCGATCCCACTTCTCTGACCACGGCACCGTCGCATCTCCACCTCAAGGTTCTCGTGCTTGCAATACCTTTGTACTTCCATGGCATATCCCGAAGAGACGCGCTACAAGTGGTGGATACAGTGCACTTCCACACGATCTTCCCCCGTCGGTAACCAGCACGAAATCCCCCGCCTAGATTCACGTGTCCGGACCTGTAGGTAAACCCATCAGCCGTTTCCCCCTGTCTGGCTGGAAACTGGGAAGATATGCAAGCCCTGAAGTCATCTCCATGGGGCTTCTTTCTCGGTCACGATCCACAAGTGGGACAACCTCAACATAAAGCCCGTCATAGCTCTGCGGCGACCGCGACGCCAGCGTCGTGGACTGGAGATTGTATTGGTCGAGCAATGTTACTACACGCATATCTCCAGTGTCAATCTTACTCAAGTGCTGGAAGAGAATGTTAGAACCCGAGGGGAAGGTGGTCGGATACGACGCAGTCGGTCTCTCAGCAGGTCACGCAAGGGACACGAACGAAATATCATGTCAAGATGGCTCTTGTTCAATTCAACGCAGCTTTTAAGCAGGTCCCGCAAAAAACATGGTTCCCGTGGCTCCTACAGACAAGTAAACGTTTGACCCTGAAGGTGAACCAAGCCAATCACCCTAGTCGTGCGGACAGCGACGACAAGGTGGCCGAAGACCTTTCCTCACGAGAACACGTCAGTGGGCCTGGTTCTCACTAGGCGTCGAGGCCGTCGGTCCTAGGATGGAATCAAACCGGGACACCTTCTCCTTCCTCCGGGGCCTTCCCCCCCCCGACAGCCGGCTCCTCCTTCTTGTTTGCACGCCAGGCATCAACCTTGTCCGCCTCGCCGAAGATCGAGTCCATGTGCTCGAGACTGACTCCCTTCGTTTCCGGCCAGAATAAGATGACAACAACAAGACCGATGACATTGATGCCCATCAGGATCCAGTAGGCGTCATGGCCAACATTGTCAAACATAGAGGGCCAAGCCTGGGAAATCCAGAGACTCGTGATCTGCTGTCCAGACTGAGAGATGTTCACGCCTAGATTCACTTGTTAGTCCAGAGGCTTGGCAAACCTACATGCACTAGCGGGGTTGGAGCCTTACCTTTGTCTCTCAGATCGGATGGAAAGATTTCGCACGCATAGATCCAGGCACAGGGTCCAAGAGCGCCCGAGTATGACTAGATTCCTTGTTGAGCAACGTTCAAATGACGCAAAAGGAGGGTACATTGCCTAGGGCTTACCATCTGGATGATGTAAATGAAGGCTACCTGCCATCCGGCAGCTACCCGATTGAAGTTCGAAGCTGCTGGATACGCATCCGCCAGTGCGGCAATAATGATGTAGCTGATAACCATGATTGCAGACCCGGCTATCAACGTGGGTCTATGCCTGAGTTAGCGACGACCGTATCTTTGCCACAATTTCGGGAAACGCGATGCTTACCTCCGTCCCCATTTATCAACGCCGGACATGGTGATTGCCGTCGCCCTTGGTACCGATTATTAGTCTTCAACCACGAGACAATGTCGTCAGACCGACTTACAGGAGACAGAGCAGTCCACTGACGACATTCAGTAGCAAACTCTCGGTTGTGCCGCTGAAGCCAAGGCTCCTGTAGATCAGCACTCCGTACTGCATCAGGGCCGAAACGCCACTAATTTGGCCCAGGGCCATCGTAGCCATGCCGTACGCCAGTCGTTTCCAGATTGAATAACTGGAAAAGAACTTCCTCCATGTAAAGGCACCCTCGTATTCGACCCGATATTGATGTGCAGCAACGAGGTCCATAAACTCGCTCTGGACTTCGGGATGTTGCTCTGGTAGACAACGGATCTTTGCCAAAAGAGTCAACACGCGGTCCGGCTGGTCGGGATGCTTCTCCATCAACCATCGTGGTGACTCAGGGAGGGTCAAAGCAGCGAGGACCAAGATGAGGCCGGGAACGAGCTGCACGGCGGTAGATGTACGCCAAGAGTTGTTGCCGGCGATGTGGACGGTGCCGAGACCGACGCAGTAGGCAATCAGAGCCCCAACCTGGTACGAAAGCTGTACCGTGGAGACGACCCGGCCTCGAATCAGAGGCGAAGACACCTCCGCCTGGTAGGCGGCCAGGTTCGTGCCGAGACTACAAACAGGGAAAACTCGTGAGCCAAAGCTCGAAACGCGTCAGACCACACAGCTGGATGGTGTCACATACATTGCTGCGCCGATACCGGCGATGATGCGGCCTATGATGATCATGGCGTATGATACAGCGCCGGCCTGCAGTGCCACGCCAACGAAGACGACGAAGGTGCCCATGATGAAAGTCCAGCGGCGACCAAGGAACCAGATGAACCACCAGGATATGAAGAAATTCGCAATGATGCAACCGAGGCTCACTGAGGCCGAAGTCAGTCTGCTGGTCCGAGCTAGGTCACACCGACCGGTCATATGGGAGATCAGGAATTGGGCATGGCGTACTCATGCTAGCGACAGCGCCTTGACGCGCGCCGAAAAGGTTGAAGTAGTCGAGAAACTTGTCATCCGAGAGAATTATGCTGTACATTCCATTGTCGAAGCCTTGAAATATATTGGCGATAGAGGCGACACCGCAAACTAACCACCGATTTCTTGTCAGTATCTCGCACCCTGCTGGAAAGTCGCAGACTGCCAACAAGCATGATCACTTACTCCAGTAGATGTACCATGCCCCCTTAGTCTGCCCGAAATACCTTTTCTGCTCTTCCACCACGAATTCAGACCCAGGAGTGGCCGGTGTGACCTCATGCTCATAATGGGCAGAAGTCACAGGTTTCTCGGAACTGGCCATTGCTCTTGTGTCGATCAGCGTATTTGTCGATGAGGTTGCCAGTGAACTATTCGAGTGCTGTGGCTATGGAAGTGTCGGCGAACCTTTGCTGTTCCAGAACCATGGGAGGGGCGTGCCTATTTATATATGCACCTATCTCGATTCATTCCAGCTTATCCTAACACCCCTACCAGTTTCCGTGTGGCCTCTCCTCCCGAGCTTTCCACGACATAGGGAGAAACAGGACCCTCCCAACCTAGAGGTAGGTCTGCAAGCTCTCCAAAGTTTCCCGGATTCTGGGCTTTCTGGAGTTCTGGGGTTCTGGGGTTCTAGTCTAAGGATCTGGGGGTCTGGGGTTTCTGTGGAGAAC
>QVQW01000126.1:0-48261 GCA_003635345.1 Coniochaeta pulveracea | reverse complement strand
GGTCTTGGGTTTCTTCTCTCTTCAAGAATTAGTCTGTAGACTACAGGACCCTTATAGTACTGAATACCAGCCGTTGCCCTCCCGCATCATATCTCTTACCTAGCCTTTAAATAAGGACCCCTTTACAAAACGGGGGATATTTATACTTCGATCCGGTCGACTTTCTCGTATAAGTTAGATAAGGATTCCTCGATACGAAGATAAAACGAATATAATACGATATCGCCGAAAGATCCGGCGAAGATAATAACGGTTACGTTATATTTATCCGTAGCTAACGTAGTCGAAGCGATATTAACGATATTTAAGTCTTACGTAAAGCGGTTAATAACGTCGAAGCGAAGGTAAGATAGTATATAAGACTTACTTCTTAGAACTATTATATATCGACGTCGAGGTAATCGGTAAGAAATTATATAATAACCTCGGTATTATTATCTTCGAAGCTTATACGACTTTATAACGTAGTTAAAACGTCTTCGATAATATTAAGTAAAGTAGGAGTACGAGGTTATTACGATAACGGAGCGAAAAATAATTAATAACTTAGATAATAATATAAGTCGAACGAGGAATAGACGATACTTACTTAGCGATATATAGCTTCGGAGTACTTAACCTTATAAGAACGGTAGCGATTATAACGCTTAGACTTCGTACTTAAATCGGGACGTTAAATATACGAGGGGTAATAAGGTCGGGGCAACGTATTAAAGTTCTTATAATAGTAACGGCTAACCTTAATATATAATAAGTAGAGCTTATCGAAGAATTACGACTTGATAATAAGACGAATACTAAGCGAAGACGATATATTACCGAGGTTAAGGCCTTCCGATATCGTAATAAAGTATATTTAAGGAGAGTTAATTAAAGTAAAGGTAAAATTAGTAATATAATCGTTATAATTACGGGGCGATTACGGTAAGGTAGTTAGTAAAGCTATAATATTAAGATATACCGAGCGACGATATTCCGACCCCGGTTAAGGGGGGTATCCGATCCGGAGGTCGGAGTAGCGCCGTTCGATATATATTATAAAGAGGGGGGACTTATAAAATTTATAAAACGGTAAGTAGCTAAGGAAAAAGAAAAAGAGAGGAAAGGAAATAAGCGCGTTATAAGGCTTCTTATATCTATAGTCGGCCGGCGGAGGTCTATACGTTCTATAATATAATATATAATAGGTCTAAATAATAGCTTAAGGATTTACCTTATTATATATTTTAAGCCGCTAAGGTAGGGGCGACGAGTAAGTAACGGCGCCGTAAGGTATAACGTTACTACTACTACGGAAGGTACGAACCCGGGATAATATTATAAATAACGTAGCCTATATACCGGCCCGGGTCCTTCGATATAAAGGCGGTACGAGACCGCCCCGATAAACTTAAGCTAAGTACTTACGTCTCTCGTAAACTAAGGTGGCTCCCGAATAAAGGGACTTACGGATATTTATATAAAGGACTAATAAGGGTAGGGGGTTTTCATCCGACTAACCTTCCGGGCTCGCCCCGTAGCCGGTATAGTTTCGCCTTTTATAAATTAGACTATAAATAGATTATATAGTCTTAGTTACCGGACGTAAGTATTAATAATAATACTTATATTCTTAAGCTCTTTATTTTCTCTTAAAATAAATTTAATAGTTCTATTTAGGTATTTAAGGAGCCCTCGTAATTAGGCCGTCTCGACGGTATATCGGCCGAGTTAGACTTCTTAAGCCGATATTTAATTACGAACTTAAAAGATATTAAATATATATATTATTTAGCTTATTTTTTATTAAGTTTCGGCTATTTTATAAAAGTTTATAAGTTAATATAATCCGATAATACTTCGATTACGAATCGGCTCCTTTTTAGATAATACTTCTAATATCGGAAAGACTCGATAATAGTAAATAGTTCTTTATCTAAGATATTATAATTTAATTCTAATCCGGTAAACTTACGGGACCAAAACGTTATAAGATATTATTTGCCTTTATCGTCTTATTAAGAGGCGATATTAGATATAACTTAGTTAGAGGTATCCGTTTCTAGTTGTATATAACGATCTAAGTCGAAGTACTATAATAAGGGAGCTAATTAGAATATTACCTTAAGAGCTATAAATACCTACCGTTTTAATATACCGAAGATTACTAATCTTAATTTCTTATTATTCTTACTCTTTTTTAGTAAAGAAGTTAAGGGTAAAACGAGGCCGGAATAACCTTTAATAAAACGACGGTAAAAATTATAAAACCTAAGGAAAACTTAAATATTATAATAACTAATAAGTTCCGGCTATAAAACGATAATATTTATACGGCTTAGATCTATAAAAACTCCTTTAACCGATATAATATAGCTAAGAAATTCTACTTAGTTTTAAAAGAAGATATATTTATTAGGTTTAGCGTAAAGTTCCGTAAAATAAAAGCGATCTAAGACTTATCCGATATAATAGAAGTACGTATCTTTATTCTTTAAAAAGATAAGGATATTATTAAAGTAAGTTATATAAAAGTCGTCGAGTAAACCTCGTAAAACTAGGTATATATAATTCTAAAACGTTACCGGGGTATTAGTTAAGTTAAACGGTATAATTAGGAACTTATAGTAACCGTATCGCGTCCGAAATACTATCTTCTACTCGTCCTTTTCTTTAATATAAATACGGTAATAAGTATCTTTAATATTAATTTTAATAAAGAATTATATATTTACGGTATAGTCTAAGATCTCGGATATAAAAGGTAAGGGGTATCGGTTACGGATCATAGCCTTATTAAGGCTACGGTAATCTATATAAAAGTATAAGGAACCGTCTTTTTTAAAGACGAATAAAATAAGCGTACCGGTTAAAGATTTAAAAGGGTGTATACGGCTATTTACTAGATTCTTATCTAAGAATTTACAAAGTTAAGCTAATTTACGTTAAAATAATAAGTAAATCGGTTTATAAGGTAGTTCTTATCTTTTAATTAGATTAATCGTATAGTTAATCTCTTTAGTTCGTAGTAAAATATTAGTATTAGAGGATTTAAAGATATCCTTTTAAGGTAGTAGTTCGGCCGGTAAATCTTCTAATCCCGATATAAAACCGTTAATCTCTTCTTCGTTACCTAATAGGAATTACTCCGATATATTCCGTACGACGTAGACCTTTATAACGTTACGAGTAATACGTTTAAAGTTTCGTTCCGAAACGATTTAGAATATACGCTTATTATACTTAAACTATTACTCCCTTCTTTACGTAATTACGTAGATATAATAATCTTCTATTATTATTATAAATAAAATAACGGAACTCTTACTTAAGATATATTTTACTTCGACGTAGGCTCGGATTACTTCTTTTATTATACCTTAAGAATCTCGGAGGCGTATAAGAATATTTTATACTTTATAAATAAGGACTTTTATACGCTTAATTACCTCGATAAAAAGTATAGTTAGTTCTCCTTATTAAAGATAATATTATTTTATTACCGTAATATTAATCGTATTTACCTTAATATTAATATCTAAGTTTATAAACATATCTAATATAAGCTAAGAAAAGATACGAATAAAAATATAAAAGCGGCTAATAATATCTACGGTTTTTTAACCGGAAGAGCTCGTAAGCTCTACTCTTCTAGCTTTATTTTTAGGTTTATAAGGGTATTATTAGAGCTTAACTTATAATAACTTCGTCCTCGGCTATTTCTTCGGCCCTAACTTCGAATAAAGCTACCCCGAGTATAAATTACTAATCCTATTATTATATATTATTTATTAGGATAATCTAAGATATAATATTTAATATTATCGTAAATATAATACCGATTTTATTTTCTATCTTCTTTAATAAGATTACTCTTAGTTAAGGGCGGATCTTAACTCCTATTACTTATTCTTTTACGATTAATACTTTTATAGCTATATTTTATATTATATCCCCGAAATCCTCGGCTTTTATCTTAAGAGGGGATGTTATAAAATACGCCTTTACCGAATAAAGGACGTTTCGTAGTTAAACCCTCTTTATAATCTTTATATTTTCTTTTATACTTTAGGCTTAATATAACTTCTAAAATAAACTTAGCTACTAAAGCTATTATATTATCTCGAATTTAAGGTAAGACCGTAATAGTCTTCTTAATATATATATATAAATCGGGTTATAATTTCGTAAAGAAGATGTTAACCCTTTATTTATCGTCTTATCGTTTAAAGTTACTTTTAAGTAAATCGAAGTAAACGTCGAAAACTTAAAAAGTTTAGTTTAAGAGTTATTTAATATTATTTAAAGATTATATTAGCTTAGTACCGAGATTCTTATAATTCTATAAGAGGGTAACGGTCTATTTTTTAAACGTATCCTAATCGGTTTCGTTAAAATCGGGATTAATTTCTTATTAGTTTTATATATAACGGTCTTAACGGGATTAGTAGTTAAGTTATAGCTAATTAAGGGCTTTAAAAATACGACTCTCCTTTATACGATATTTACGTTTCGCGCCTCTAAATCCCTTCTTAAAAGTATAAAGCTAATCTTAACGTTATTAGATTATATAATTAAGCTTTAATTCGGGAATATTCTTAATCTTAATCTCTAATCCGCGGGGGGGATCCGAGTCCGATTCCTTATTTATACGTTTATAAATCGACCGTTATAATTTATAAATCTCCTCTTAGGCTAAAATATAAGCCGTAAAGATCTTACGCTATTCCTTTACGTATTAAAGGTCCTTAATAGTAATAATATCCGCCTTAAGTCTTATAATAATAGGGAGTACCGTAACGATAAAGGGATTTGGGTGGGCCGCTATCTTAGACCGTACCGATATAAGATCGGGGACGAACCCGACCTCTTCCTCTTCTAATTATAGTTCGTTTTCGAAATCGTTATCTAAGAGTATCGTTTTAGAACTCTAACCCGAACCCCTTAGGTAAGCCGGTTACTTACCGATAGCCTTTCCGCTACGAATTATACGGGTATTACTTAGGTTAGATATCGTATCTTTTAAATAGCTTAAACGGATAAAAGAATTAGAAATATAAAAGGGTCCTTATTTAAAAACTAAGTAAGAGATATAATATAAGAGGGCAACAGCTAATATTTAATATTATAAGGGTCCTATAATTTATAAACTAATTCTTAAAGAGAGAAGAAACCTAAGACTATTAGCTTAGGGGGAGTTTTAAAACCTTATTTAGCTTTCGGACCTATGCTCGTACCCGTATAAGTATATAAGCTAGAAGTAGAGCAGGGTCAGCACCGGAACGGTGTAGCCTCGGCTCTCCAACTCTAAGCCTTATTATAGAGAATATCTAAAGAATTACCTCTAAATACCCGAGTTAGAAGACGATAATTAATAGATAATAGAAGAGATTAAAGATAAGCGCCGGATCGGCGGTAAAATATAATTTTATATAAAATAGGAAGGTTAGCCCTTAGAATATAATTAATAAGTTAATAAAGAGGATATATAAACCCTAAGGGCTATTATAAAATTTAGGAAGTAAGCTACGAAGACTAAATTACCCTCTTATAAAACGGAACTACTAATATAATCTAATACGGAGACGGAACGGGTTAAGCTTACCCCTACTCCGAAGAGAAAGAAGGGAAGACTTAGAAAAATAAACTAAAGGAATTAGTATAAAGAGGGGAGATTCCTCGTAAAAGGTAAATTTTGAGAATAAGCTATTAAAAGTATAAAAAGATTATCTTATAAAATACTAAGTACCGGCCTTAAAATAGACCCGAACTCCTAACTTACGGTTAAAGACGATATATTATAAACTACTTATATTAGGTAAAGTATTCTTTAATAATCGGTATCCGGTAGTCTTAAGCTTTATATAAGTTGATTATTAGGTCCCGGATATTAGACAAATCTATTATTAAATAATCCTCCTTAACCCGGAGGTTAAGGTAACCCGCTTCGCTTAAGAATAGATATAGCTTCCCGTCGGTATTAGTTAACGTTATACGTATATTATAATAACGTTAATACTTATAAAATAGCTTTTAGAATAGATCGGATTAGCTAATAATTACGATAAAAGGGATATAAGAGATTTACTAAGCCTTACTTCTTTAATTTTCTACTAGACTCGGAAATCTTTTATACCGAAGAATAAGCTCCGACCGCTTTTATAAAATTATATATTAAATTAATTATAATATTACCGATTAACTTACGAACCTCTCGATAATAAAAGTAAAACCCCTCCTTATCGGCTTTATAAAACCCGTAAGCTTAGCTAAAAATTATCTTAATATCTTCTTAATCTCCTTATATATTTAATAATATTTACGAAATATTAATAAACCGGTCTTATTATAAACTCAAAGAGGATTAAAGGACTAACTTAATTATAAAGAGAGCCGTTTCCGAAGTAACGTTTATATATTCGAGACGAGATAACGTCCTAAGTATAACTTAGATTCGATATATTATTATAAAAACGCTCTAAGTTATTCGAGGTATACTAAACCTTTAAGTAAATTAAATATAAGTTAAGGGTAATATAAACGTATTTAGTTAAGGTACGAACTTTTAAGATCGCCTTATCCTTCTTAGATATTATAAGTATCTCTAAAATAAGCTTTAATATAATCGTAGAAAGCGTTAATATTATTATAAAAGAAGGTTAATCCGACGTAGGAATATTAAATATAGTAATATCGGCTTATAACGACCGACGGGCTAAAAGCCGGGATACTACCTTACCTTTACCTTTAAACTAACGATTAGGGCTAACGGTAAATATAGTAGATTAAGACCGGAAAAGTACTAATAAGGAGGATAAGAGAGTTAAAGGTTAGTAACTATTTATAAGAAAAAAAGAGTTATAAAACTACTAATCGAATAAGCTTAGGAAAAGAAAAAGAATAGGAAGAGGTTTACTACTAAACTAAACGGCTTAATATACCTTTTACGATTTATAATAGAGACCGACCGAATTATAATAAGACTTATAGATCGTAGATCTATAATAAGGCTTAGGGCTATAAGGTTTAGGGTTAACGGTTATAACGTAATAGAACTAGAAGCGCCCGGTAGCTGAGGTTAGCTATTATAAAGGGGGGAATAATTATAATAAGGCTTAGAGTTGGAGAGCCGAGGCTACACCGTTCCGGTGCTAACCCCGCTCTACTTCTAGCTTATATACCTATACGGGTACGAGCACGGGTCCGAGAGTTGAATAAGGTTCTAAGACTCCCCCTAAGCTAGTGGTCTTAGGTTTCTTCTCTCTTTAAGAATTAGTCTATAGACTATAGGACCCTTATAGTACTAAATATTAGCCGTTGCCCTCCTATATCCTATCTCTTACCTAGCCTTTAAATAAGGACCTCTTTATAGAGATTTATAAACTTAATAAACGATTTATAAGTATATAAATAAGGAATCGGATTCGGATCCTCCTTATAAATTAAAGATTAAGATTAAGAATATTCCCGAATTAAAGCTTAATCATACGGTCTAATAACGTTAAGATTAGTTTTATATACTTAAAAAGAGATTTAGAAGTACGAAGTATAAATATCGTATAAAGGAGAGCCGTATTTTTAAAACCTTTAATTAATTATAACCTAATTATTAATCCTACTAAGACCGTTATATATAAAACTAATAATAAATTAATCCCGACTTTAACGAAACCGATTAAGATATATTTAAGGAATAAACCGTTACCCTCTTATAAAATTATAAGAATCTCGATACTAAGCTAATATAATCCTTAAATAATATTAAATAGCTCTCGAATTAGACTTTTTAAGTTTTCGACGTTTACTTTAATTCGCTTAAGAATAACTTTGAATAATAAGGCGATAAATAAAGGGCTAATATCTTTTTTACAAAATTATAACCCGATTTATATATATATATTAAAAAGATTATTATAATCTTACTTTAAACCTAAGACGGTATAATAGTTTTAATAACTAAGTTTATTTTAAAAGTTATACCGGGCTTAAAGTATAAAAGAGAATACGAAGATCGTAGAGAAGGTTTAGCTACGAAACGTCCCTCGCTTAGTAAAGGCGTATTCCGTAGCGCGACTTCTCGAAATAAAAGCTAAGGATTTAAAAGACGTAATATAAAGCGTAGCTATAAGAGTATTAATCGTAAAAGAATAAGTAATAAGAGCTAAGATCCGCCCTTAATCGGGGGTAATCTTATTAGAAAAGATAAAAAACAAAATCGGTATTTTATCTCCGATAATATTAAGTATTATATCTTAGATTATCCTAATAAACTACGTATAATAATAAGCTTAATAATTTATATTTAAGGTAACTCTTTACGAGGCCGGGGCTAAGAAAGTAGTAAAAGACGAGGTTATTATAAGTTAAGCTTTAATAATACCTTTATAAACTTAAAAATAAAGCTAAAAGAATAAAGGTTATAAGCTCTTTCGGTTAGAGAACCGTAGATATTATTAACCGATTTTATATCTTTATTCGTATCCTTTCTTAGCCCGTATTAGATACGTTTATAGATTTAGATATTAGTATTAAGATAGATATAATCGATATTAAAATAATAAAGTAATATTATCTTTAATTAGGAGAATTAACTATACCTTTTATTAAGGTAATTAGGTATATAAAAGTTCCTATTTATAAAGTATAAAACGTTTTTATACGTTTTCGAAACTCTTAAGGTATAATAAAAGAAGTAATCCGGGCTTATATCGAAGTAGAATATACTTTAAACGGGAGTTTTATTATTTTATCTATAACGATAATAAAAGATTATTATACTTAACGTAATTATATAAAGAAGGGAGTAATAATTCGAGTATAATAAGTATATATTTTAGATCGTTTCGAAATAAAATTTTAAATACGTTATTCGTAATATTATAAATACTACGTTATACGAAATATATCGGAGTAATTCTTACTAAGTAGCGAAGAAGAGATTAACGGCCTTATATTAGGCTTAGAAGACTTACCGGCCGAACTATTACCTTAGAAGGATATCTTTAAATCTTCTAATATTAGTATTTTATAATAAACTAAAGAAACTAATTATACGATTAACCTAATTAAGGGATAAGAACCGCCTTATAAACCGATTTATTTATTATCTTAACATAAATTAACTTAGTTTTATAAATTCTTTAGTAAGAATTTAGCAAATAACCGTATATACTTTTCTAAATCCTTAACCGGTATATTTATCTTATTCGTCCTTAAAAAGGACGGTTCTTTATATCTTTATATAAATTATTATAGCTTTAATAAAGCTACGATCCGTAACCGATACTCTTTACCTTTTATATCTAAGATCTTAGACTATATTATAAGTATATAAATCTTTATTAAAATTGATATTAAAGATATATATTATCGTATTTATATTAAAGAAAAAGACGAATAAAAAATAGTATTTCGGATACGATATAGTTATTACGAGTTCCTAATTATATTATTTAGCTTAACTAATACCTTAGTAATATTTTAAAATTATATATACTTAGTTTTATAAAGTTTACTCGATAACCTTTATATAACTTATCTTAATAATATCCTTATCTCTTCTAAAGATAAAGATATATACTTTAATTATATTATTATTAATACTTACGTCCGGTAACTAAGACTATATAATCTACCTACGGTCTAATCTATAAAAGGCGAAACTGTGCCGGCTACGGGGCGAGCCCGGAAGGCTAGCCGGGTGAAAACCCCCTACCCTCGTTAGTCCTATATATAAATATCCGTAAGTCCCTTTGTTCGGGAGCTACCCTAGTTTGCGAGAGACGTAGGTACTTAGCTTAGGTTTATCGGGGCGGCTTCGTGCCGCCCCTATATCGAAGGACCCGGGCCGGCGTACGGGCTACGCTATCCGCAACGCCGTCCCGGGTTCGCACCTTCCTTAGTAGCAGCAACGTCACGCCTTACTACGCCGTCACCTGCCCGTCGCCCTTACCTTAGCGGCCTGAAATATATAATAAGGTGAATCCTTAGGCTGCTGCTTAGACCCACTATATATCGTATTATAGAACGTATAGGCCCCCGCCGGCCGACCGTAGGTATAAGAAGCCCTACGGCGCGCCCATCTCCTTTCCTCTCTTTTCTTTTTTTTTTTTTTTCCCTTAGCCACCCACCGTTCTATAAGTTCCACAAGTCCCCCCTCCCCGCGGTGCACACCGGGCGACGCCACTCCGACCTCCGGATCGGACACCCCCCTCGACCGGGGTCGGAGCGTCGTCGCCCGGCACACCCCAGCACTGCAGCTCCGCTAACCACTACTTTAATTATATTAGATAAGTCTTAGATCGCTTCCGTTCTACGGAACTTTATATTAAACCTAGTAAATATATTTTCTTTCGAGACTAAGTAAAGTTTCTTAGTTATATTATATTAACTAAAGGGGTTTTTATAAATCCGAGCCGTATAGATATTACCGTTTTATAACCGGAACTTATTAATTATTATAATATTTAAGTTTTCTTTAGGTTTTATAATTTTTATCGTCGTTTTATTAAAGGTTATTTCGGCCTCGTTTCACCTTTAACTTCCTTATTAAAAGGGAGTAAGAACGGTAAGAAATTAAGATTAGTAGTCCTCGATATACCGGAACGGTAAATATATATAATCTTTAAAATAATATTTTAATTAGCTCCCTTATTACGATATTTTAACTTAGATCGTTACGTAAGACTAAAAATAAATACCTCTAACTAAGTTATATTTAATATCGCTTCTTAATAAGACGATAAAGGTAGATAATATCTTATAATATTTTAATCTTATAAATTTACTAAATCGGAGCTAAATTATAATATCTTAGAGAAAGAGTTATTTACTATTATCGAGTCTTTCCGATATTAAAGATATTATTTAAAAGGGAGCCGATTCGTAATCGAAGTATTATCGGATTATATTAACTTATAAACTTTTATAAAATAGCTAAAACTTAGTAGAAATCAAGTTAAATAATATATATACTTAATATTCTTTAAGTTCGTAATTAAATATCGGCTTAAGAAGTCTAATCCGGCCGATATACCGTCGAGATAACCTAATTACGAAGGCTCTTTAAGTACTTGAATAGAACTATTAAATCTATTTTAAAAAAAGATAAAGAGCTTAAAAATATAAGTATTTACGATCGGATACTTAACTTAAAAAGGCCTAAAATCGGTACCGGATTAAAGTAATCTCGTATATAAAGAATATCTCGAAGACAATTTAGAAGAGTTAATAAGAAATAGTCTAATGGATAACGACTTAAAATATTAAAAAGACTTAGAAGACTTAAAAGGTTTAGAAACGCTTTAAGAGAAGGCGTTAAAAGAACGTCGGGTATAGTATTAATTATCTATAAAATAATATATCCTAAGGGTAATAATATTTAATACGAGCTCCTAAGAATAAGCTTTAGAAATAAGTATTATAAAAGATTTAAAAGATTTAATTATATAGCTATAAGAAGTAGATCCGGAGATATAACGTATTAAGAGCGAAACGTTATAAAATAAATAAAGCTAATTATAATCGGCGTAAACTATTTATAAGGATAGAATAATCCGGTTTAAAGACCGATTATATATCTTAAGGTTAAAAGGACTTAGATAAGAGCTATTATATTTATATTATAACGGAATAGACGTAGGATACTTCGGCGTCGGTTATATTATAAAGTTACTTTAATATAAATATTATTAGATCGGTATATATACCGATTTTAAGAAATACGTTGCGAGCTATATTATTTATTAGGGAATAATATCTAAGAGATATAAACCTTATAATAAGCTCGAATTACTTCCGATACTTATACGCTTCTTTAAAAAGGTTTTAATAAATTTTATTATAAAGTTACTCTTCGTTTAATATAAAGACGAAAATATAAACGTAATCCTAATAATAATAAACCGATTTATTAAGTATATGTTATTCCTATTTATTAATACGATAATTATATCGGTAGAATTAGTAAAACTCTTCTATACTAAAGTAGAACTTAGATATAATATCTTTAAAAGAGTAGTTTTAAACCGAAGTAGCGTCTTTATAAGTTAATTTTAGATAAACCTTTATTATTATAATAAGATTTAACGATACTTATTAATAACGTACTACCTTTAAACTAACGGTTAAATTAAAAGAGTAAACTAAACGCTTAAGAGTTACCTTAGATTATTTATCGATTCGTAATAACTAACGTAACCGAATCTACTCCCCTTAATATAATTTACTTATAATAATATATAAAATATAACGATCGGCTTAAATATTAATAAAGTATTACTAAGCTATATACGTAATTTTTACTTTCGAACCGAGGACGGTTCTAATCGGAAGAAGATACCGGTAATAATAAATAGATTAAAGAAACTTATAATATTAAAGAGTAAGTTATAAGAACGTTAACGAACCGTTATAAAAAGATAAGCGAAGTATTATAATATAAAATATATACCTAAGATATTAAAAGAAGGTAATTTAATAGCTCTTTTAACTAAGAACTTAAGGTTAAAAGTACTTAATAAGAAGTTAGCCCCTAAGTTTATTAAACCTTTTAAAGTCCTTATAATAATCGGATTATAAGCGTATTATATTAGTTTACTAATATAATATAAATATTTAAATGACGTATTTCTTATTAGTTTATTAGAACCTTAAAATTTATAAGAGGGAGAATATTTAAAGAATTATTTCTTAATATCTAAGTTAGAAGACGATAACTAATAAGTAATAAAAGAGATTAAAGATAAACGCCGGATCGGTAGTAAAACGTAGTTTTATATAAAGTAAAACGATTAGCCCTTAGAATATAATTAATAAGTTAATAAAAAAGATATAAAAGTCTTAAAAGCTATTATAAAATTTAAGAAGTAAATTACGAAGATTAAATTACCTCTTTATAAAACGGAATTACTAATATTATCTAATATAAAGCCGGAATAAGTCGAGCCTACCCCTACTTAGAAGAGAAAAAGGAGAAGGCTTAGAAAAATAAACTAAAAAACTTAGTATAAAAAGGGGAGATTCCTCGTAAGAGATAGATTTTAAAAATAAGCTATTAAAAGTATAAAAAGATTATCTTATAAAACGTTAAATACCGGCCCCGAAATAAACCCGAAACTCTTAACTTATTATTAAAAACGATATATTATAAGCTACTTATATTAGATAAAGTATTTCTTAATAATCGGTATCCGGTAATCCTAAACTTTATATAAGTCGATTATTAGGTCTTAGATATTAAATAAGTTTATTACTAAATAATCCTCCCCGATCCGGAGGTTAAGGTAACCCGCTTCGTCTAAGAATAGATATAGCTTCCCGTCGGTATTAGCTAATATTATACGTATATTATAATAATATTAGTACTTATAAAATAGCTCTTAGAATAAACCGGATTAGCTAATAATTATAATAAAAAAGATATAAAAGATTTACTAAGCCTTATTTCTCTAATTTTCTATTAAACTTAGAAATCTTTTATACCAAAGAATAAGCTCCGACCGCCTTTACAAAATTATATATTAAGTTAACTATAATATTACCGATTAATTAATAAACCTCCCGGTAATAAAGGTAAAACCTCTCTTTATCGGCTTTATAAAACCCGTAAACTTAGTTAAAGATTATTTTAATATTTTCCTAATCTTTTTATATACTTAGCGGTATCTACGAAATATTAATAAACCGGTCTTATTATAAATTCGAAAAAGATTAAGGGACTAACTTAATTATAAAGAAAGCCGTTTCCGAAGTAACGTTTATATATTCGAAACGAGATAACGTCCTAAATATAACTCGGATTTAGTATATTATTATAAAAACGTTTTAAGTTATTCGAGGTATATTAGATCTTTAAGTAAGTTAAATATAAGTTAAAGGTAATATAAACGTATTTAACTAAAGTACGAATTTTAAAAGCCGACTTATCCTTCTTAATTACCGTAAACGTTTCTAAGGTAAGCTTAGGTATAAATATAAAAAACGATAAAGCTACCGTAAATAAAGGTTAGTTTAATATAAAAATATCGGGTATAATAATATCGGTTTACGACGACCGACTAACTAAAGGCCGGGATATTACCTTACCTTTACCTTTAAACTAACGATTAGGATTAGCGGTAGATATAATAGATTAGGGCCGGAAAGGTACTAATAAGGAGGATAAGAGAGTTTAATAGCTATTAACTAGTTATAAGAAAAAAAAGAGTTATAAAGCTATTAGTCGAATAAACTTAGAAAAAAGAAAAGAATAAGAAGAGGTTTACTACTAAACTAAACGGCTTAATATACCCTTTACGATTTATAATAAAGACCGACCGAATTATAATAAGACTTATAAATTATAAATCTATAATAAGGCTTAAAGTTATAAAACTTAAGGTTAATAGCTATAATATAATAAAAGTAGAAACGCTTAATAGCTAAGGTTAATTATTATAAAAAAGGGAATAATTATAATAAAGCTTAAAGTAGGAGAGCCGAGGTTATACCGGTCCGGTGTTAACCTTATTCTACTTCTAACCTATATACTTATACGGGTACGAGTATAGGTCCGAGAACCGAATAAGGTTCTAAGACTCCCTTAAGCTAATAGTCTTAGGTTTCTTCTCTCTTTAAGAATTAGTTTATAAACTACGTGTAAAGGGGTCCTTATATAATACTAAGAGTTAGGTAAGGTACAAAGGGGATAAGTATTCGATTCGGTAATAATACGAGTATCCTTATATAAAGACTAATTCTTAGAAAGGAGAAGAGGAAAGCCTTATATAACGTACGACTATCTAACTCTTTAGTCCTACTAAGGAGGAGACCCTTATATAACATATACGTATCCCCTTTAGAATCCCGTCGTAATCCGTACTTCTTAGGGATTACCGCGGGACCTTATTATAATTATCCTCCCTCCTCCTAAACGAATATCCTTATTCGCTTTTATACTTCGACTTACTAAATTATAAGCGGCTAATCGGTAAAGTAAAAAGTTTACCTAAGCCGGAAATTAAACTTAAGACTTTAGTTCTCTTTATATAACTATCGCTACGGTAGCGATAATTATATATAATCTATAAGCTAACGTCTTTATTATTTGATTACTTAGGCTTATAGAAGAACTACGGGAGCCGGGACCTTATATAAATAGTCTAAACGGAAAAGATAACATCTTCCGATAAAAAGAACGGAAGGTCGTAGACGAAAGTTTCTATCCGGTAGTAATATACTAATATAATAGTATAGACGCGGGCGAGATATAAGTACGTTATCTAAGTAATACGGTTAATATAATTAATAATAATCGTAAATCCTTAATCTAAGTTAGCGCCGTCGATAATTAGTAATTACGCTAATAAGGTATAAATAAATTATAACCGTTTCGCTTACTCTTATTAGGGATTATTTATTTCTTCGGTAACTATACTTTCTTATAAGGATACCTTTATAACCTACTCTTTCGCCTTCTTATCTTTATCGTTAAATAAGCTTCTCCTCTACGTCCCTAAGATACCTCTTCGCTATTATTTATTAAACGTTAATCTTATCGTTATATAGAAGAAATTTTATATAAATTATTTATATAATAGTAATAAGAACTATTAGGTTAATACCGATACGTTACCGTTACCCGCTTACATCTTCGACGCGGAAATATCGATTTTATATAATTATTACGCTTATAATAATAAGACTTACGATCCGGTATATATACGATAAAACTAGTTTCGAGGGGTAAATATTAACGTAATATAACTAATCGCCCTTATACTCGGCGACGGTTCCGACCTTAATACTTTATTAGAATAAGTCTCGTTCTTCTTTCGAAAGGAGGAAATCGGAGAGGAGGGTTAAGAGCTTAACTTCCGTCGAGATCTTACTTATACGGCCCTTAAGTTAACGAAGGGGTTTAAAGCGACCGAGACCGCTTATCGGAAGGTAACTTTTCTTAGTAGAAAGAAGTCGGATCGGTTAGCCGGTATAAGTAATATTATCCTTATCGTTTTATAAACGTTTTCTAATTATTTCTAAGCTAACTTATAAACGTTTCTTAGCCGATATTTAAGTACGTAAACGTATCTTAGCTATACGTTACCCGGCCTCGGATTACGATCTTTTTATCGCAGAGTAGCGTTGTTTATTTAACGATATATAGCTATATCGCTTAGAATATAGCGACGAAGGTTTCCGGATTTAGCTTATAGCTAAGTTCCGTTTTACTAAGGATTACGAGGCGGTTTTTAAGTATTATTTTAATATAAAGAATACGGTAGTTTCGGAGGAGTATTAGGCCGGTTTCTTAGATTAAGTAGTTAATAAGGTTTAAGTAAAGTAACGACCGCGTTAATCTTACGGCTCGTTTATATATAATCCTCGTATTAGCTATTTTTCGCCGGCTATATACCGTATCTTTTTATAATTTTTATTTTCTCCGGCTTAGTCTTCGGATCTAAGTTTAGTTTCTAAGCCGATATACTTATTTTAATCGAGTATTCCTTTATATACCTTTCGGGGTTACGCTTTCCTAATAACCTTCTTCTTAAATTATATAATTAGCTTAAGTATATTTATATCCGATTATATTATCTACTAATTATATTCGGCTAACTATCTTTTCTACTTAATTAAGAAGTATAGCTTATAATCGATTTCTTATTTTACTTTTATCTCCTCGACTTCCTACTCCTCGTTATCTTCTAATTCCGGTATCTAGAGGTAATCGTCTCGTACGTTATCTTTCCTAATATATTATAATTCGAGAAGAGAGATTAGGAATACGTTATATAATCTTTAGTATTAGTTAAATAGATTTAAGCGATATATTTACGTTCTTATAACGTCTAAGATATAAAATAGGCCGATATATTTAAGTATTAGCTTCCTACTTAGGAGTTTAAAACGTAAATTCTTAATAGATAATCTTATTAAGCTTCTTTTAATAAAAGATATAAGTTAGTACTTCTAATTATATATTTTTACTTATCTCTTTACGGCGGTTTTCTAATAAGTAAAAAGTATTTCTTATAAGGCTAATAATTTCTCGAGCCGGTTTATAACTCTTAAGACTTCCCTTTTATACGAATCGTCTTCGATTCGTAAACGTAACTCTAAGTTATATCATATTAAGGCTTTAAATAATAAAAACCTTATTATAATATTAACTACGTTATTATATATATACTCGGCTATACGGAGTAATATTAGCTATATTACTTATTAGTTTATAACGAAGTATCTAAAATAATATTCTAAGACTTAGTTTATCTTTTCCGTTTAGTTATCGGTTTATAAGTAAAACGTTATCGATAACTAGCGTTTTATCTAATTATAATAATATAAATCCGACTAAAACTTACTTATAAAAACCGAGCTACGATCGGTTACTATTCTAAAGAGTATACCGAAGCGGAGTTTAATTTCTTTATAAAATAACTTTATTAAATTTATAAAAGTAATTATAATAGCTACGGTAAAGAACTAAGTATACTTAATATATCGGTCGATAATTATTAGGATTACGTCGACGAAACGTCTTTAGAAGATAACTTCTAATAAGCTTATAATAAAGTTTATAAATAACTCTTAGAATAGGCCTTTAAGTAATAGTAGCGATTCTAATTTACCGTAAAGCCGGTGCCTCTTCGATATAATATTTTAATATATTATATATTCTCTAACGTAAGTCTTAACGTCTTAATATAATCTAATCTAATAGAATTAACGTTATAAGAACTTCGTTATTTTTACGATACTAAAATATCCGGCGAGCGGGTCGTTATAATATAGACGTAATAACTCTTATTTAAGGCTTTCTAAGCTTAAGATATATATTTTTCCCTTATATTTTAGTAAGTTTTACGAGTACGATTACTTCTCGTATATATATCTCTTATAATTATCCTTAAGATTACGAACGATTCGTTCCGTATTTAGATTAGATTCTTAGAGCCGGCGTATTAATATTAGGATATCTTTAGAGCCTTAGTTACCCGTACTTAGCTCTTTTACTCGTAGGGATAATATTATTACCTTAAGTATAAACTATTTAATAGTTAGTTTATATCGTATTATAATATCGTTATATATATTATCCGCGTCCGGATTACCGTCGTTATCTTCGGGTAAAATATATATTTTATTATCGATTCTAAATATCTTATCCGAGGATTTATCTTAGTTTCTCTCAACGTTTATAAGCGGAGCGTTAAACTCTACGTTATATTTCGGCGGAGTAATAGTCTCTTAATCTAAGAGTTATTTTAATAATATAGCTTATTTTATAACGATTTTCTATTAGAGCGGCGATAATAGTTCGGTTTACGATTATATCTCCCTAACGTAATTAAGTCGTCTCGAGGGCGTATTTATAAGGTTACTTTTACTTATACGATACTTAATAACGAACTCGAATAACGTTAAAGATATATATTAACGGGCCTATTTACCGTTTAACTTCGTTTATTATATAAAAGTTTATAAGTTAACGTAATTAGAGAGAACTTTAACGGTATACTTACTCTTTTTAAGGTAATATCGCTAATAACGAAACGATTTTACGATAACGAAAAGCTTTTAATCCGGGGTCCCGTAGTTTAGCTTAGGCCCGTTAAACTTATAAGACTAGAAGACGATAAAGTACTAAATACTTTAATTATCTAATTAGGATAAGATACTTAATATAACGAACTTAGATACGTTTATTTCGATCCGGATATACCTTATAAAGTCGAAGTACCGTAATAATAACGTAGCTTAGAACGCTCCTTATAACCGTCGAAATATTTACGTCTCTTCGTAGCCGAACGTTATAAGGCTTATCTTCTTATTTTCTTTACTCCTTTTAAGTAAAGTAATAATAGGTGCTACGATACGAAAGTATCTTTAAATAAAGCGTCGATAAAAGTTATAAAATTTTAGAAAAACCTAAATATCGTAGAAGCTTTTCGGGATTAGCTACGTAGCGATAATATCTACTTTACGTTTATTTATCGTTATACTATTTCGGGAGATAATATATCCTAAAAATTTTACCTTATCTTTATAGAATAAGTACTTACTCCTTTTAACGTATAATTAAGTAATATATAAACGGTTTAATATTTAGCTAATATAATAGGTATATAACTCCTAATCTTAGGAGTAGATAAGAATATTATCTAAATATACGATATAGAAGTCGTCTTTTAAACCCCGAAATATTAGATAAATATAGTTTTAAAAGGTAGCTAAAACGTTAATAAGCCTAAAAGGTATAATTAAGTATTCGTAATATCCGTATCGGGTATAGAATATTATCTTTTATTCGTCGCCTTCTTTAATTCGGATTCGGTAATAGGCTTCCTTAATATCGATCTTAAAGAAGTATTAGGTATTAGATACCTTATCTAAAATCTCCGATATAAGGGGGAGAGGATAACGATTCTTAATCGTAACCTTATTAAATCTTTTATAATCGATATAAAGACGTAAGATATTATCCTTCTTAAGGACGAAGAGGATAAATATATTAATAAAGCTCTTAGAAGATCGGATCTATTTAGTCTTTAAGTTATCGTCTAAGTATTCTCGAAGCTCTTAAAGCTCTCGTTAGGAAAGTAGATAAATCGGCCCGTAAAGAGGTAATTCCCCTTCCTTAAAGTTAATCGTATAATCCGTTTCCTTATTAGGTAATAATATATTAGCCTTATTAAACTCGAATACGTTACTTTAAGTAACTAGCTCGGTTAAAAGTTCTTCTAATTCCTTCTCCGTAATATTATCGTATCTCGAGAGTATTACCAACGGAACTACTTATAAGGTATAAATCTTAGCGTAGTTCCGTATAACTCGCTTAAAGGCCTTATTATATAATACTTAGAATCTAGACGTATCGTATTCGAATTATTATCGTCTTTATTATAAAGAGAGGTGGATACGTAAATCGGTAAGTATAGTTATAGAGAGTAAGATAAGGCTACCCTTAAATCTAAGGTCGCGATCGATAACGATATATTAATATTTTATTATCCTCTTATTTCCTTAGTTATTAATTAATATTAAAGGGACCTTTTAAACTCCGTATATTAAAATAGTTAATTAATTAATAGCTTAGATTATTAATATAACGGTAAAGGTAAATAATAACTTATATTAATATATAAATTATATACTAATAAGGTCTATCTTTATATAATTATCTAAATCCGTATATATTTCTAAGGGTTCCTATAAGTAAATCGTAATCGATACTTAGAATCTTCTTATAGTTCTTACGAGCGGATAAGCGGAATAGTCCGTAAGATTAGCTACTTCGCTCGGCCTTTTAGGTAATATAAATACCGGTTAAGCCTCGAATATATAAGATAAGGGTCGTAGCGGTAGCTACGGTTTTTAAAGGCCTATACCGATAAAATATTAATCTTTCTTAAATAATTTAGGGTAAGGTATTCGGTATTATTATATTAATAGTATCGGAGAGGTTTATTATCGTTACCCGTCGGGTTTTTATAACCGTATCTTAATCGACGAAGATAAAAGTCGCGAGCCGGATAAGGTCGGTTTTCTAACTCTCGTATCTTCTTATAATCGTTATATTTATCGGAACGCTAACGTTTATAATCGCCTCGCTTATCGGAAAGTCGATAACCTTAATACCGAGGAGGGTACGTAAAACGTATCGCTCTATCTTAGTTATATTTTCGTTATACTACGAAGATATTATCGTAATAAATCGTTAGCGAGATTATCTCGTCCCGAGTCTTAAGTAACTATAGCTTATAAGTTTGCTTAATATAGTTCTTTAGTTTCGTCTCTAATTTAGAAAGGAATATTAGGACTCGGTCCTTCTCGTTCTACCTCGGAAAATATTATTCGAGCGAATCGAAGTACGTATCGAAGTCTTATAAGTTTTAATTCGGGCGTTATTTAACGTTATTTAAAGTATCGGTTATATCTACCTTAAGGTTACCGGTATTCTAAATTAGGGAGAGGATCTAGTTTTCGAAGTATTCTTATAAGTCCTCGGTAAACCCCGGGTCTTTTATTAGCTAAGCGTAGATATAGCGGTCTTATCTCGCTTAGTAAAGCGGATTTATATTATTTAATCCTTCGAGGACCTTCTTCGCCTTATCTTTATACTTATATAAGGCGTCTTTAAAGCCTTATTTTAGATCGCTAATCTACTCCTCTCTTTATTAGAAAGTAAATCGGAGGGTAAAAGTTAAAATATTCTTAATCTTAAGTTTATAACGATCCGACGACGATTCGGAGCTAAGGCGTCGGGGCCTCGTAGTAGTAATATATAGTTATCCCTAAAGTTCTTAAATACGTTATTAGATCCTAATTAGCTTCTCGAGTTATTAAGCTTCTAATTAAAGTCGCTCGAGTTCTATAATAAGTTCCGAGGTGTTCCGTACTATTTCCGCTTAGACTTCCGCGATTAGCTCGTCGATAAAGTCGTTAGCCGGTAATATACCGTTCTCGGGCTTAGGGGTTGTTTCGGGTTCTTTCCCTTTACGACTCGGGGCCGTTCTCGACTTCGAAGAGCTAATAGTAATATTTCGCGTTATCGTACTTCTAAGTAACTCTAAAGAAGAAGAATTAGGAATTATAAAAGAGTCCTTATATAATATTAAGAGTTAAGTAGGGTACGAAGAGGATAAGTATTCGATTCGGTAATAATACGAGTATCCTTATATAGAGACTAATTCTTAGAGAGGAGAAGAGGAAAGCCTTATATAACGTACGACTATCTAACTCTTTAGTCCCGCTAAAGAGGAGACCCTCATATGATATATACGTGTCCCTTTTGGAATCTTATCGTAATCCGTGCTTCTTAGGGATTGCCGTAGGACCTTATTATACTACGAGACCCTTATAATACTAAATACTAGCCGTTACCCTCTTATATCCTATCTCTTACTTAGCCTTTAAATAAGGACCTCTTTATATCGGGGCCGAAAAGAGAGTTCGATATATTCGGGGTTTATTCGCCTTCGTCGATATCTTATTGTTAAACTAAGTAAGTTACCCTCTTTAAGAACTTAACCGTTAAATAATATATTTGAAAGACTTTACTTATTAAGGATTTTAATCTTTACGACCTTATATAAATATCGGGGAGGTAAAGGTATTATAATAAAGCTACGAAGTTATAATAACTTCCCGAATTATAAGGGTTAAAATATATAACCCCTTCTAATATTAATATATTTATAAACTTTAAAAGGGGCTTAATAGATATAACGATTAACCTCGTTTAAATAACGGATAACGATTAAGTAGATTATAGTAAGCGATCGGTATATAAAGGTAATAACTATTACTATAAAGGGGTCCCTATTTAAAGGCTAAGTAAGAGATAAAATATAAGAGGGCAACGGCTAGTATTTAGTATTATAAGGGTCCCGTAGTCTATAGACTAATTCTTAAAGAGAGAAGAAACTTAAGACTATCAGCTTAGGGGGAGTCCTAAAACCTTATTCGGTTCTTAGACTCGTACTTATACTTATATAAGTATATAAGCTAAAAGTAAAGCGGGGTTAATACCGGACCGGTATAGCCTCGGTTCTCTTACTTTAAGCTTTATTATAATTATTCCCCCTTTTATAATAGCTAACCTTAATTATTAAGCGCTTCTACTTTTATTATATTATAACCGTTAACTTTAAACTTTATAATTCTAAGCCTTATTATAGATCTATAATTTATAAATCTTATTATAATTCGGTTAGTCTTTATTATAAATTATAAAGGATATATTAAGCCGTTTAGTTTAATAATAAACCTCTTTTTATTCTTTTCTTTTTTCTAAGCTTATTCGATTAGTAGCTTTATAACTCTTTTGTTTCTTATAATTAGTTAATAGCTATTAAACTCTCTTATCCTCTTTATTAATACCTTTCCGGCCCTAATTCATTATATCTATTACTAATCTTAATCGTTAATCTAAGGGTAAAGGTAAAGTAATATTGTTGCACCGTATACCCTAATAGGCCTAAATATAGCACTTATATAAGGCTGTAACAACTATAATCGCTGTAGCGTAGCGAGTGGAAGCGTAAGGAATCTCGGCCGAAGGTAGTAAGGTCGGGAAGTCTTAGGTACGATAGTAGAGCTTACTAAGGTGCTAAAGGAAGCGAAGATATAAAAGAATAAGGCTTGTATTCTTGCTTACTTAACTACTTACTTACTTACTTAACTAAAGTCTATCTATAGGAGGGTAAAAGGCTTATATTTATAAGCGTCTAGGCCTTTAGTTGATTTATAATCCTCTAGATTCTAAAGGGTTCGGTGTGACGTAAGTACATTATAATATAAGGGGAGTGCCTTAGAATATAGGGCTATTGCCCTAAATTTGTAGGGCGATTAGTAGACCGGTAAAGCCTACGTTAGTAGCAGTGCTCTTAGCATCGGGAACTATAAGGTAAGTTCGGGAATCTTAGGAAGATTCCTATGATAGTTCCTAGCCTAAACTATAAGGTAAGTTCTACACCCCGATTAGGCCCTAATTAGGTTATAAGGTAAGTTCCCTTAGTATAAGGTAACTTCCTTAGTACTTATAGCTATTATTTTAACACCCCCTCTATAGCTATTAGTGCGGTAACCCCCTTTATTCTTATAGAGAGTATAAGCCTTTTAATAAGGCTTCGAGAGGTTTAGTAAGGCGAGGAATCGCTCGAATTTAGGGGTTAGTAAGGCCTTAGTAAGGCCGTCGGCGGGCATTTCCTCGGTAGGAATATAAGTGACGATAATATTACCCGCGGCCACGCTTTCCTTAATACCCTAATATTTTAATAGGGTATGTTTCGTGCGGTTGTAGTGCTTAGGATTGTAGGCGGTATCGATCGCGCCTTTGTTATCGCTTTTTAGAGGCGTAGGGCCCGTAATAGGGCGTTGGATCTCGCTATAGAGACCTCGTAGCTAGAGGGCTTCTCGGTTTCCCTCTATAAGGCCGTTATATTCGGCTTCGAAGGTAGAATAGGCTATAATCGAGGCTCGTTTCGATTTCCAGCTAATAGGGCCGTTCCCTACTTTAAATAAGTAGCCGTAAGTCGATCGGGCTATCGTTTTACAGCCTACGAAGTCATTATCGGTAAAGCCTTTGGACGCTATATTATTACTAGCGCTATAATAAATTCCGAGGTCCCGAGTAGCGAAAAGGTAGCTAATAAGCCGTTTCGTAGCCTTTAAGTAAGTCGTAGTAAGCGTTTGAAGTTGCCGAGAAAGCTACTAAACCGAGAAGGCAATATCTAGCCTAGTCTAGGTTATAACGTACATCGCCGTACCGATTAGCTGCTGAAATAAGCGTTTTTCGGTGTTGTTTAGTAGCGAAGTAGGCGAATCGGGCCTTATTAGGCTCGGCGAGAGTGGTATTTTCGGCCCGTTCGTACTTAGACCGAAGTACTAAACAGCCTCTATAATATAAGCCGTTTAGCGAATCTATAAGCTCTTTTTAAGCTTATTTCGCTCGATTTGGACTCTTAGAAAGAATTTAGCGGGTCCTAAGTTATAAAGGGGTCCTTATTTAAAGGCTAGGTAAGAGATATAATACGGGAGGGCAACGGCTAGTATTTAATATTATAAGGGTCTTATAGTTTATAAATTAATTCTTTAAGAGAGAAGAAACCTAAGACTATTAGCTTAAGGGGAGTCTTAGAACCCTATTTAGTTCTCGGACCCGTACTCGTACCCGTATAAGTATATAAGCTAAAAGTAAAGCGAAGTTAATACCGGAACGGTATAGCCTTAGCTCTCTAACTCTAAGCCTTATTATAATTATTCCCCCTTTTATAATAGTTAACCTTAGCTATTAAGCGCTTTTAGTTCTATTACGTTATAACCGTTAACCTTAAGCCTTATAGCCTTAGGCCCTATTATAGATCTACGATTTATAGGTCTTATTATAGTTCGGTTAGTCTTTATTATAAATCGTAAAAGGTATATTAAGCCGTTTAGTTTAATAGTAAACCTCTTCTTATTTTTTTCCTTTTTTTAGGCTTATTCGATTAGTAGCTTTATAACTCTTTTTCTTATAAATAGTTAATAGCCTTCAAACTCTCTTATCCTCCTTATTAGTACTTTTCCGGCTCTAATTTATTATATCTACCGTTAGCCTTAGTTGTTAGTCTAAAGGTAAAGATAAGGTAATATCCCGGCCTTTAGCCCGTCGGTCGTCGTAAACCGATATTACTATACCCGATATTCCTACGTCGGATTAGCCTTTACCTACGGTAACGCTAACGCTCCTTACGATTATACCGGAGCTTACTTTAAAGACGCTTATAATATCTAAGAAGGATAAGGCGGCTTTAAAAGTTCGCTTATTAGCGAAATACGTTTATATCTCTCTTAACTTATATTTAATTTACTTACGGGTTTAGTATACCTCGAATAACCTAAAACGTTTTTATAATAATATCCCGAATCTAAGTTATACTTAAGATGTTATCTCGTTTCGAATATATAAACGTTATTTCGGAAATAGCTCTTTTTATAGTTAGGTTAGTCCTTTAGTCCTCTTCGAGTCCGGAACCGGACCTATTTACTAACGTTTCGTAGGTACCGTTAAATATATAAGGAGATTAGGAAGATATTAAGATAATCTTTAGCTAAGTTTACGGGTTTTATAAGGCCGATAAGAAGGGGTTTTACCTTTATTACCGAGAGGTTCGTTAATTAGTCGGTAATATTATAGTTAATTTGATACGTAATTTTATAAAAATAGTCGGAGCTTATTCTTCGGTATAAAAAATTTCCGAGTCTAATAGAAAACTAAAGAAGTAGGGCTTAGTAAATCTCTTATATCCTTTTTATTATAATTATTAGCTAATCCGATCTATTTTAAGAGCTATTTTATAAGTATTAACGTTATTATAATACGTGTATAACGTTAGCTAATACCGACGGGAAGCTATATTTATTTTTAAGCGAAGTAAGTTACCTTAACTTTTAAGTCGAGGAGGATTATTTAGTAATAGATTTATCTAATATCTAAGACCTAATAATTAACTTATACGGAGCTTAAGATTATCGGATACCGATTATTAAGGAGTACCTTACCTAATATAAATAGTTTATAATATATCGTCCTTAGTAATAGTTTAAGAGTTTTTCGGGTCCGTTTCGGGGTCGGTGCTTAACGTTTTATAAGATAGTTTTTATACTTTTAATAGCTTCTCTTAAAATTCACTTCTTATAAGGAATCTCCTCTTTTTATATTAATTCCCTTAGTTTATTTTTCTAAGTCTTCCCCTCTTTCTCTTCGGAGTAGGGGTAGGTTTAACCCGTTCCGTCTCCGTATTAGATTATATTAGTAATTCCGTTCTATAAGAGAGTAGTTTAATCTTTTTAACTTACTTCCTAAATTTTATAATAGCCTTTAAAGCTTATATATCCTCTTTATTAACCTATTAATTATATTCTAAGGGCTAACCTTCCTATTTTATATAAAATTACGTTTTACCGCCGATCCGGTGCTTATCTTTGATCTCTTCTATTACCTATTAGTTATCGTCTTTTAACTTAGATATCTAAAAGTAATTCTCTAAATATTCTTTTTCCTATAAATTCTAAGGTTCTAATAAACTAATAAGGAATACGTTATATAAACGTTTATATTATATTAGTAAGCTAATACGGTATACTTATAATCCGATTATTATAAGGACTTTAAAAGGTCTAATAAACTTAAAGGCTAACTTCTTATTAAGTACTTTTAACCTTAAGTTTCTAATCGAAAAAGCTATTAGATTACCTTCTTTTAATATCTTAAATATATACTTTATATTATAATATTTCGCTTATCTTTCTATAATAGTTCGCTAACGTTCTTATAACTTACTCTTTAGTATTACTAATTTCTCTAATTTATTTATTATTACCGGTACCTTCCTCCGATTAGAACTATCCTCGGTTTTAAGGTAGAAGTTAGGTATATAGCTTAATAATATTTTATTAATACTTAAGCCGATTATTATACTTTATATATTATTATAAGTAAATTATACTAAAAGGAGTAGATTCGGTTATATTAGCTATTACGAATCGATAAATAACCTAAGGTAACTTTCGAGCGTTTAGTTTACCCTTTTAATTTAACCGTCGGTTTAGGGGTAGTATATTATTAATAAGCGTCGTTAAATCTTATTATAATAATAGAGGTTTATTTAGAACTAATTTATAAAGATATTATCCCGGTCCGAAACTACTCCTTTAAGGGTACCGTATTTAAGTTCTACTTTAATATAAAAGAGTTTTACTAATTTTACCGACGTAATCGTTATATTAGTAAGTAGGAATAACGTATACTTAGTAAATCGGTTTATTATTATTAAGATTACGTTTATATTTTTGCTTTTATATTAAACGAAGGGTAGCCTTATAATAAAGTCTATCGAGACCTCCTTAAAAGGGCGTATAAGTATCGGGAATAATTCGAGCTTATTATAAGGCTTATATTTCTTAGATACCGTTTCCTAATAAATAGTATAGCTCGTAATATATTTCTTAACGTCGGTATATATATTAATTTAGTAATATTTACGTTAAAGTAACTTTATAATATAACCGACACCGAAGTATCTTACGTCCGTTCCGTCGTAGTATAAGTATAATAGCTCTTATCTAAGTCCCTCTAATTCTAAGATATATAGCCGGTTCCTAAACCGGACTATTCCGTCTTTATAAACGGTTTACACCGATTATAATCGGGTTTATCTATTTTATAACGTTTTATTTTTGATACGTTATATCTCCGGATCTACTTCTTATAACTATATAATTAGGTTTTTTAGGTCTTTTATAATACCTATTTCTAAAGCCTATTCTTAGGAGCTCGTATTAAGTATTATTACCCTTAGGATATACTATTTTATAAATAATTGATATTATATCCGACGTTTTCTTAACGCCTTCTCTTAGGGCTTTTCTAGACCTTTTAGGTCTTTTAGGTCTTCCTAATATTCTAAGTCGTTATCGATTAGACTATTTCTTATTAACTCTTTTAAATATTCTTCGGGATATTCTTCGTATACGAGATTATCTTAATTCGGTACTAATTCTAAGCCTCTTTAGGTTAAGTATCGGATCGTAAATACTTATACTTTTAAGCTCTTTATTTTTTTTTAGAGTAGATTTAATAGTTCTATTTAAGTACTTAAAGAGCCTTTATAATTAGGCCGTCTCGACGATATATCGGCTAAGTTAGATTTCCTAAGCCGATATTTAATTACGAACTTAAAAAGCGTTAAGTATATATATTATCTAGCTTATCTTTTATTAAGTTTCGGCTATTTTATAAAAGTCTATAAGTTAGCGTAATCCGATAATACTTCGACTACGAATCGGCTCCTTTTTAGATAATATCTCTAATATCGGAAAGACTCGATAATAGTAAATAGTTCTTTATCTAAGATATTATAATTTAGCTTTAATCCGGTAAACTTACGGGACTAAAATATTATAAGGTATTATTTACCTTTATCGTCTTATTAGGAGGCGATATTAGATATAGCTTAGTTAGAGGTATCCGTTTCTAATTATATATAACGATCTAAATCGAAGTACCGTAATAAGAGAGCTAATTAAAACGTTACCTTAAGGATTATAAATATTTACCGTTCCGGTATACCGAGGATTACTAATCTTAGTTTCTTACCGTTCTTACTCCCTTTTAATAAGGAAGTTAAAAGTAAAATAAGGCCGGAATAGCTTTTAATAAAACGACGATAAAAATTATAAAACCTAAGGAAAACTTAAACGTTATAATAACTAATAAGTTTCGGTTATAAAACGATAATATCTATACGGTTCGGATTTATAAAAACTCCTTTAACCGATATAATATAGCTAAGAAATTCTATTTAGTCTTAAAAGAAGATATATTTGTTAGGTTTAGCGTAAAGTTCTATAAAACGAAGGCGATCTAAAACTTATCCGATATAATAGAAGTATATATCCCGGTCCTCTAAAAAGATAAGGATATTATTAAGATAAACTATATAAAAGTTATCGAATAAACTTTATAAAGCTAAGTATATATAGTTCTAAAACGTTACCGGGGTATTAGTTAAGCTAAACGGTATAATTAGAAACTTATAATAACCGTATCGTATCCGAAAAGCTATCTTCTACTCGTCCCTTTCTTTAATACGGATATAGTAATAAGTATCCTTAATATCAATTTTAGTAAAGAACTATACGCTTATAACGTAATTTAAGATCTCGGATATAAGAGGTAAAGGGTATCGGTTACGGATCGTAGCTTTATTAAAGCCGTAATAATCTATATAAAAGCGTAGGGAACCGTCTTTTTTAAAGACGAATAAGATAAGCGCTCCGGCTAAGGACTTAGAAGAGCGTATACGGCTATTTACCAAATTTTTATTAAAGAATTTACGAAGTTAAGCTAATTTACGTTAGGATAATAGGTAAATCGGTTTATAAGATAGTTCTTATCCCTTAATTAGGTTAATCGTATAGTTAATCTCTTTAGTTCGTAGTAAAATATTAGTATTAGAGGATTTAAAGATATCCTTTTAAGGTAGTAGTTCGGCTAGTAAATCTTCTAATCCCGATATAAGGTTATTAATCTCTTCTTTGTTATTTAATAAGAATTGCTCCGATATATTCCGTATAACGTAGACTTTTATAACGTTACGAATAACGTATTTAAAGCTTCGTTCCAAAACGATCTAAAATATACGCTTATTATACTCGAATTACTACTCCCTTCTCTACGTAGCTATATAGATATAATAGTTTTTTATTATCGTTATAAATAAAATAATAGAACTCCTACTTAAAACGTATTCTATTTTAATATAAACTTAGATTACTTCTTTTACTATACCCCGAGAGTCTCGGAGGCGTATAAGAACGTTCTATACTTTATAAATAAAGACTTCTATATATCTAATTACCTCGATAAGAGGTGTAATTAGTTCTCCTTATTATAAGTAATATTACTTTATTATCGTAATATTAATCGTATCTACCTTAGTATTAATATTTAAGTCTATAAACGTATCTAATATAAGCTAAGAAAGGATATAAATAAGGATATAAAAATAGCTAATAATATCTACGGTTTTCTAATTAAAAGAGCTTATAAGCTCTACTCTTCCGGCTTTATTTTTAGGTTTACGGGGATATTATTAAGGCTTAACCCGTAATAACCTCGTCCTCGGTTACCTCCTCGGCCTTAACCTCGAATAAAGCCGCCTCGGGTATAAATTATTAGTCTTATTATTATATATTATTTATTAGGATAGTTTAAGGTATAATACTTAATATTATCGTAAATATAATACCGATTTTATTTTTTATCTTCTCTAGTAAGATTACCTTCGGTTAAGAGTAGATCTTAACTCTTATTACTTATTCTTTTACGATTAGTACTTTTATAACTACGTTTTATACTACGTCCCCGAAATCCTCGGCTTCTATTTCGAGAGGGGGTATTATAGAACGCGCCTCCGCCGAACGAAGGACGTTTCGTAGCTAAACCTTCTCTACGATCTTTATATTCTCTTTTACGTTTTAGGCCTAGTATAACCTCTAAAGTAAACTTAGCCGTTAAAGCTATTATACTATCTCGGGTTTAAGGTAAGATCGTAATAGTCTTCTTAATATATATACGTAAATCGGGTTATAATTTCGTAAAGAAGATATTAGCTCTTTATTTATTATTTTATCGTTTAAAGTTGCTCTTAAGCGAATCGAAGTAAATATCGAAAACTTAAAGAGTCTAATTCGGGAGTTATTTAATATCGTTTAAGGACTATATTAGCTTAGTATCGAGATTCTTATAATTTTATAAGAAGGTAGCGGTCTATTTTTCGAATATATCCTAATCGGTTTTGTTAAAATCGGGATTAATTTCTTATTAATTTTATATATAACGGTTTTAACGGGATTAGTAGTTAGGTTATAACTAATTAAAAGTTTTAAAGATATAACTCTTCTTCGTACGATATTTATACTTCGTACCTCTAAATCTTTTCTTAAGGGCGTAAAGCTAATCTTAATATTATTAGATTATATAGTTAAGTTTTAATTCGGGAATATTCTTAATTTTAATCTTTGATTTATAAGGGGGATCCGAGTCCGATTCCTTATCCGTATATTTATAAATCGACTATTATAATTTACGGATCTCCTCCTAAGTTAAAATATAGGCCGTAAAGATCTTATATTACTCTTTTACGTATTAGAGGTCCTTAGTAGTAATAGTATCCGCCTTAGGTCCCGTAATAATAAGGAGTATTATAACGATAAAAGGATTTGGGCGGGCCGTTGTTTTAGACCGTCCCGGTATAGGATCGGGGACGAACTCGACCTTTTCTTCTTCTAATTATAGTTCGTTTTCGAAGTCGTTATCTAAGGGTATCGTTCCGGAACTTTAGCCCGAACCCCTTAAGTAGGCTGGTTACTTACCGATAACCTTTCCGCTACGAATTATATAAGTATTACTTAGGTTAGATATCGTATCTCTTAGGTAGCCTAAACGGATAAAAGAATTAGAAATATAAAGGGGTCCTTATTTAAAGGCTAAGTAAGAGATATAATATAGGAGGGTAACGGTTAGTATTTAGTATTATAAAGGTCTTATAATCTATAGACTAATTCTTTAAGAGAGAAGAAACCTAAGACTATTAGCTTAGGGGGAGTCTTAAAACCTTATTTAGTTCTCGGACCCGTACTCGTACCCGTATAAGTATATAAGCTAGAAGTAGAGCGGGGTCAGCACCGGAATAGTATAGCCTTAGCTCTCTAACTCTAAGCCTTATTATATAAGTCCTCGATATCGTACGTCTTCGCGAATAGCCTTTTTAAGGCGTTAATTCGGCGAATCGAGGGTCCGATAAGTAGGTAGTCGTTAACGTAACTAATAATAAAGATTCCCTCTTTATTATTATAATAGGTAGCCGTATCGGAAGCTAAGGGCTTAAAGCTTAGGCTTTGAAAGAGGGTTGCTACTTTTTACTACTAAAGATAAGGGGCCTATTTTAGGCCGTATAGCGACCGTTTTAAAAGAATAACTTAATCCTTAGAAGGATTTTAGCTATACCGCTTTAGAAGGTCCGTAGCCGTAGTACTACTAAGGCTAAATTCGTATAAGCCTTCCGAGGGTTCGATATAGAAGTCCGTATCGACTCCGGCGTTTAAAAACGCGCCTACGAAGTCGATTTATTCGATTTCTAAGTCCTCGATAGCCGTTATAGCGAGTAATATTCGCTAAGTCGGCGGCGTAGCGGTAGCGGTATAAGTCTCGGTAAAATCGATTCCGGGGATTTGTTAGAAGCCTCGGACTACTAATCGGGCCTTATATTTATAAATTTAGCTCGAATCGTCCTTCTTAACCTTATAAACCTAACGGCTAATAATAAGGGCCTTTTTAGCCTCGGAACGGTCGATAAAGAAGAAGGTATTTGTCGTAAGTAGTTGTTTAAGCTCCTTAAAAGAAGCCTCGAGCCACTCCTCCTTCTTAGGGTGTTTTAGAGCCTATTTAAAGGTATTAGGCTCCGAATTCTTCGCGGTTTTAGCTTTATTAGCCGTATAGACCGCGGAAAAGGCTTTATTAGCTAAGTGGAGTACTAGATTACTAGTATCTATTAGGTCCTCGTCATCTACTAATTTATATTCTTCTCGGTAGCTTTTCGGGGCTCGAGAAAGTAGAATTTCGAAAGTAGGAGGCGTTATATACCGTTGTTGCCCTTATAAGGTAGGTTGCCCTTATAAGGTAGGTTGCTCTTATAAGGTAGGTTGCCCTTATAAGGTAGGTTGCCCTTATAAGGTAGGTTCCGGCGGCGGCGTAAACGGCGTTTCGTCTGTTTCGGACGATTCTTTAAGACTTTCTTCGACGTTAAGGAGGTCTAAGGCGTTAATAGGGCTAATAGAGCCTTCTAAATAGGCCGTTGGATTTTCGTATAGCTTTAAAAAGCTAGTTTAGATAACTCTTCGTTGCCCGAGCTAAACTAAGTAAGTTTAATAGCTTAGAATAGCTAAAAGCCTCCCTTTAATACCTTTAAGCACTAATTTATCGGTAATAGCCCGTTTTTTAAGGGGAATAAGTACTAAGTACTCAGAGCTTATAACCCGATAATTATCGAGGTTAAGAATATACGAGGCTTTACCGGGAAGTAGTTCGTCGAGGAAGAGTTGATAAAGCGTTAAGTTAGTAGTCGAATTTACCGTTCGGTTAATAATTTCTATTATAAGGCCTATAATATAGCCCCAAAGAGTAGGTGGAAGGTTAAAAGTAATAATCGTAGCCTTTAAACGTTCGAGAATAACTCGAATAAAGCGTTCGGCTAAGCCGTTTTGATTATAAGCGTAAAGGCTTGATTCTATGAATTTGATACCCTTTTCTAAGAAATAGGGTAGTAGCCTTCGAATTTCGGTGCCGCCGTCGTAATGAAAATAGGCCGGATAGCGTTTATAAGTATTATAAAAGCTTTCGATCGCGAATTTAGCCTCTAAAATAGCCTCGTCTTTAAACTTTAATAAGCGTAGAATTCGGAAACGCGTCTTTCGGTCTACGAAAATAAGCTCGTAAGGCCTATTATTTAGCGGGGTAAGGCGGATTATAAAGATATCCCCCTTTATCCGCCTTAATACGTAAAGCGGATCTTCGACCGGTTTTCGAGAAGGTCGACGAAGGATTTTAACGGCGTTATAGCTTTTATAAGCTATATCGCTAAGCCTAACCCGTTGAAAATTTAGTATCCCTTTAGTAATAAGGGCGGTCTTTTTTAGTAGGTCTAAGCCTACGTAACTTAGCCGTACGTGTTAGAGTTTAGCGGCTTAAATAAGTGCCTCGGAAGGGGTTTTTAACGCCGTAATAAGCGTAGGGTCCGTAGAATTTTCCGGTGAATTTTCCGGTGCCGTAGTAGGATTAGGATCTTTAGTAGAATCCTCGTTAAGATCCTCGATAGAATCTTTTATAAGGTAAGCGGGGAGCCTTTTAGCGAGATCGTCGATTTGGTCGATAAGGTTAGTAATATTATAATATTGCTAAGTGGCGCCGTAGGCCTATAATTTAGGCCTAATATTAGTACTTTTAGCACTTTTCGTAGTAAAGAAGAAGCTTGATTTCTGAAAATTTAGAAGAGCTATTAGTCTTCGAGAGGCGGTATAAATCTTATCTTTAATAAAGGTACCGCCGGAGGCGTAGAGCCGGTGCCCGCTGATAATATTTAGCGGAAAGTCGGGAATATAGAGGGTATCCGTTAAGGAAATAGGGCTGAAAATAAGCTTATTTTCCTTAAATCCTAAGAGGAATTCGATTTTAACGGTCCCTAAGCCCTCGGGGTAAATAAGGCCTCCACCGGTTCGTACGACTCCTAAGGTCTCGGGCTTCGAAAGGCTTATAAATAGCCTTTTATCGTTATAAATATAAACGGTAAACCCTATATCGAAGAGCTATTAGCCGTTTTTTAAGCCGTTAGAGTAGGAAAAATCACCGATAATATCGGTAGATTCTTCGACTTCTTCTTCCTCGGTAGAATCGAAGATAATGCCGGTTTCGAGATTATAGCTTATCGAAAAGGCTTCGTCGGCACTTAGATCCTCCTCTTTAACGCTCTTTTTAGCGTTTTCCTTCCTAAAGTTAGGCTTAGAATTAGGCCTCGAATTTGGCCTCGATTTTGGCCCCGGATTAGGCTTTGAATTAGGCCTAAAATTAGGCCTTTCTTACCTCTTATTCGGACTTTGGAAGTCCTTTCGAACGCTTTTAGCGTTGGGATCCTTTTCGAAAGACTTAGGCTTCTTATAAGAAGCTTATAAGGCTAAGAGCCTTTGGGTAGTCGAAGAGCTCGAAATTCGGGTTTCGGCGAGTAAATCCTCCTAAAAATATAAGAGGTTTAAGCGGGTGACTTTTCCTTCGGTGTTATAAAGCCACTATTCTTAGCGTAATAAGCTTTTATAGCGCTCTACTTATTAGGGAAAGTGGCCTTCGAGAACCCGGAAATAGTAGTTAATTTGATCGATTTCAGCGATTTTAACGCTTAAGCCGCGAAACCGGCTAACGAGGGTATTAAATTTAGCGTTAAAATCGACGATACTAATACTTCCGTCGTATCGAAGGTTATAGAATTCTTCGTAAAGTTCCTCGCGAAGGGTTTACTAAGCGGGCGTATATTAGAGCTTAAGCCTTTTATAAGCTATCGCCGGGTCGGTTTCGTAGGTTATAATAGCCTTCGGGCCGCTTTTTAACGTATTTCGAAGTATAAGAAGTAGGGCTGCCTTTTAAGGATCCGATAGTTAGGTATTAACAACGTCGGGGTCCTCGAGAAATTTAGGGATTCGTAGAGCTCGAAATTAGATCGATAAGGCCTAATACTATTATTAGTAGTTTTTAGGACCCGAGAGGCGTTTAGATTCCGTAAGGTTTAGCGATTATTTAGCGAGTTCCTTTATCGTTAGGTCGCTAATATCGCTAAGAAGGGTAGGAGGAATAAGGCGTTTAGAAGCTAAATTAGCCTCTTACGGCGTCTACAACGCCGTATAACGCTCGTTTAATAAGTTAATAACTTACTAAAGTTAGGCCGTTAGGCTATTTACCTAACCCTAAAGATCTTATAAGGTAGGACCTTAAGGCTCGTAATTAGCCTCGAAATCAGCTATTTTTAGCCGATTTTCTAGCCTAAAAGTACTACTTAAAAGCTTTTCTTATAATAAAAGTAAGGCTTAGAATAATATTCGTAAGCCTAATAAGCTTATTAGATAAAGGCTTACGGGGGGAATCGAGTACTACCCGATTCGGAAAGACTTCCGTAGAATTCCGAAGGTTTCGGAGTATATCGGCCGGATCCGGAATATTAAAATTCCGGGCTTATAACCTATTATACCGTATACCCTAATAGGCCTAAATATAACACTTATATAAGGCTATAACAACTATAATCGCTATAACGTAACGAGTAGAAGCGTAAGGAATCTCGGCCGAAGGTAGTAAGGTCGGGAAGTCTTAGGTACGATAGTAGAGCTTACTAAGGTGCTAAAGGAAGCGAAGATATAGAAGAATAAGGCTTATATTCTTACTTACTTAACTACTTACTTACTTAAAGAAAGTCTATTTATAAGAGGGTAGAAGGCTTATATTTATAAGCGTCTAAGCCTTTAGTTGATTTATAATCCTCTAGATTCTAAAGAGTTCGGTGTAACGTAAGTATATTATAATATAAGGGGAGTACCTTAGAATATAAGGCTATTGCCTTAAATTTATAAGGCGATTAGTAGACTAGTAAGGCCTACGTTAGTAGTAGTACTCTTAATATCGGGAACTATAAAGTAAGTTCGGGAATCTTAGGAAGATTCTTATAATAGTTCTTAGCCTAAACTATAAGGTAAGTTCTATACCCCGATTAAGCCCTAATTAAGTTATAAGGTAAATTCCCTTAGTATAAGGTAACTCCCTAAGTATTACCGCCACTTATAGCTATTATTTTAATAGTTATAAAGACTAAATTACCCTCTTATAGAACGGAACTACTAATATAATCTAATACGGAGACGGAATAGGTTAAGCCTACCCCCGCTCCGAAAAAAAAGAGAGGAAGACTTAGAAAAATAGACTAAGGGAATTAGTATAGAGAGAGGAGATTCCTCGTAAGAGGTAAATTTTGAGAATAAGCTACTAAAAGTATAAAAAGATTATCTTATAAAATACTAAGCACCGGCCCTAAAATAGACCCGAACTCCTAACTTATAATTAAGGACGATATATTATAAGTTACTTATACTAAGTAAAGTACTTTTTAATAATCGGTACCCGGTAGTCCTAAGCTTTATATAAGTCGATTATTAAATCCCGGATATTAGATAAATCTATTACTAAATAATCTTCTTTAACTCGGAGGTTAAGGTAACCCGCTTCGCTTAAGAATAGATATAACTTCCCGTCGGTATTAGTTAATATTATACGTATATTATAATAACGTTAGTACTTATAAAATAGCTCTTAAAATAAACCGGATTAGCTAATAGGTATAATAAAAAGTATATAAGAGATTTACTAAGCTTTACTTCTTTAGTTTTCTATTAGACTCGGAAATCTTCTATACCGAAGAGTAGGCTCCGACCGCTTCTATAAAATTACGTATTAAATTAATTATAATATTACCGACTAATTAACGAACCTCCCGGTAATAAAGGTAAAACCCCTCCTTATCGGCTTTATAAAACCCGTAAGCTTAGTTAAAGATTATCTTAATATCTTCCTAATCTCCTTATATATTTAGCGGTATTTACGAAACGTTAGTAAACCGGTCTTATTATAAACTCGAAGAGGATTAAAAGACTAACCTAATTATAAGAAGAGCCGTTTCCGAAATAACGTTTATATATTCGAGACGAGATAACGTCTTAAGTATAACTCGGATTCGGTATATTATTACGGAAACGCTCTAAGTTATTCGAGGTATATTAGATCCTTAAATAAGTTAAATACGGGTTAGAAGTAATATAAACGTATTTAGCTAAGGTACGAACTTTTAAGACCGCCTTATCTTTCTTAAATATTATAAGCGTTTTTAAAGTAAGCTCTAATATAGTCGTAGAGAACGTTAGTATTACCGTAAAAGAAGGTTAATCCGACGTAAGAATATTAAGTATAATAATATCGGCTTACGACGACCGACGGGCTAAAAGCCGGGATATTACTTTATCTTTACCCTTAAATTAATAACTAAGGTTAACGGTAGATATAATAAATTAGGACCGGAAAGGTATTAATAAGGAGGATAAGAGAGTTAAAGGCTAATAACTATTTATAAGAAAAAAAGAGTTATAAAGCTATTAGTCGAATAAGCTTAAGAAAAGAAAAAGAATAAGAAGAGGTTTACTACTAAACTAAACGGTTTAATATACCCTCTACGATTTATAATAAAGACCGACCGAATTATAATAAGACTTATAGATCGTAGATCTATAATAGGGCTTAGGGCTATAAGGCTTAAGGTTAACGGCTATAACGTAGTAGAATTAGAAGCGCTTAGTAGCTAAGGTCAACTATTATAGAGGGGGGAATAATTATAATAAAGCTTAGAGTTAGAGAGCCGAGGCTATACCGTTTCGGTGCTAACCCTACTCTACTTCTAGCCTATATACTTATACGGGTATGAGTATAGGTCCGAGAGCTAAATAAGGTTCTAAGACTCCCCCTAAGCTAATAGTCTTAGGTTTCTTCTCTCTTTAAGAATTAGTTTATAGACTATAAGACCCTTATAATACTAAATATTAGCTATTACCCTCCTATATTATATCTCTTACCTAACTTTTAAATAAGGACCCCTTTATATTTATCTAGATTTAAATAAAAGTTAACGTCTTATAACTTTTATAATATCTTCCGTATTTATTAGTTATAATCATCTTTATTATCGTTAATATAAATAAGTATATCGTTTATATATACGGTAACGAAGTCGTTAAAATATTTTTATAATATATTATTAATATAATATTAAAACGTCGCCGGTACCTCCGATAACTTAAAAGAAGTAATTATTTATTCGAAGAGATTATATCGAGTATAAAATATTATCTTTTATTAATCGTTTTCTTTAATCCGTAGCTTATAAAAGGCGGCGACTACGTTTAACTTAGTAAATTATTATATTTTCGCTATATTCCGTAAAGTTTTCCCGATTAATAGTAAAAGGTAGCGATTACTACTTATAATTATACTTAGAACTTTATAATCGTAATAAAAGTATACCTTACCGTTAAATTTACGTACGAATAAGATTAACGTACTTACTTTTAAGTTATTAAACCGGAAATACCCTTTAAATAAGAAGTCGTTTAAGGTTTTATATAAAACTAAAAGCTCTTCCCTCGATATATCGTATAATAGACCTTATAATATTATTAGTTCCTTACCTTCGTTATCTTTTTTTAACTTAATTTTATAATTTATACTTAACCGATATAAGGGGAGGTCCTTTATTTTCTACGTAGATTAGAGTAATAAGAGGTCGTAGAATTATATAAGTATCTTTTACTTTAAGTCCTCGGCCGAGAATAGAGTCTTCGGCTTTAAAGCTTTATCTATATCTTTTATCGATATTACTTATATATATATCTACGTTTCTATATAACCTTATTACTTCTTAATCCTCTTAACTTCGGAAGCGAATTATTCTTCTAATATTAAATAAGCTTCTTATAGTTCTTTTATTAATTACGAAGCGTACCGATATCTTATCATTAAGGTATTCTATACCGCCCTCTTATATTAAAACTTATATAAGTACGGTTTTACGTAAACCTAATTATAAATTAACTAAAGCTACTTTAAAATTATAAGATATTTTAACTAAAGTATAATATAAAAGTATATTTTTTATATAAAGTCCTTTATTCTAAGGACCTTAGAGTTTACGTATATTACGCTTTTTATTTATATTATTTTTATCGTACCCGAAGCGCTTTTTATATAATATATCGGAATTTTAATAAGTAAGAGGTTAAATTCCTAAAATAAGTCGGTATCGATTATTATATAATATTATATATTATTATCGATAAATAAGTAAGATAAATATTTATTATATAATATTATATTAAGAAAAGAGTTATCCTTATTTATATATAGTTTATACTTTTCTTACTTAGCTTAAGCTTTTTTCAACAGCTCCGATACCCGCTTATATATTAAAGTTACTCGTTTTCCGAGTCCTTTTCCTCCTCCTAATATAAAATATATTTGTTTATATTCCTCTTTAACTTTAACTTAAAAATCTACGTAATCTATACCTAAGTAATACTAATTTTACTAATTAGGGGGGTTATAAATATATAAAGGTAGTTAGTAATAAAGTATATAAACGTATTATAACGTAAATATCTCTTATCTTTTTTACGTTATTTCCGTTTTATTATAAATACCTACTTCGCCTTTTACTTCGAGCTTCTTATAAGTTTAGCCTAATTCCTCGACGGTCCCCGGTTAATACTTATATTATTAACACCGGATATAAAGATATCTCCGTCGTTATCGACCTATATTATAAGTAAAGAATATACTCCCTAATAAGGTAACGGGATTCTACCTCTTTAACTACGTTTACTTAAGAAGTTTATTATAACTTTATAACGACGAACGATATTATATAATTAGTTAACTACCGCTCCGTACCCTTATTCGAGCTTTATATTAACTAAGTATTTACGGAAGCCCTCGTTTAAATATATTTTTAGCTAAGAAGTCTTCATCCCGCCGGACTAATCTTCTCCTCCGATCTTTATAATCGTTATATCTTAAACTTATATAAAAAAGGCGAGGGTTTATCCCTTCTTCTACTTTAAGCCGACGATACGGACTTATACGTCTTTCTCTTATAAATATATAATATAAAATAAGTTTACCTTACGTATAAAATTCTTTAGGAGAAAGGCGTTATCCTCCCTTCTTTATTTTATAAAAACGTATATTATTAGCTTTATTTACGAGCTTAAATAAGAGTTTAATTTATACTAAGCTTATTAGTTACTTCCGAAGAAGTATATATTTAGTTTTAGTTTTATCCGTATCTCTTTCTATTATATAAGGTATTCTTTCCGGTCGTTATTAAACTCCTTAAGCTACGATAAAAGCTTAAGTTTAAAGCTAAGTATCGCCGCTTTATTACCGAAGGCCGGAGTACCGACCGTTAAGTTTAAAGGTATCTTACTCGGTTATATAATAATAATATCGGTAATCGTAAAAGATATTTTATTAATATATATAAATCGTTCGCTTATTAACCGGAGTATATTCTACGTTTTAGTTAAAGCTATTTAAGTAACGGTTTACTAATCTAATAATATAGTTAACCGTTCTTATATTATAATATCTTATTTAAACGTCGTCCGAATCTATTAGCTAAGGTATTTTATATATTCTTCTATCCTTCTTATCTACTCCGGGGTCCGGAGCCCTTCTTATCTTAATTATACGATATATAAAAGGGTTATACCGACTTTATTTAAGTACGTAGCCTTAGAAATATTTATCGTATAATAAAGAAGGAAAAGAGGAAGAAAATCCACCCGTACCCTATAAATATAAGGAAATAAAGATACTATATACCGGCTATATACTTAGTTATACCCGGACGCGGATTAATATCACCTTACGTTATAATCCGTAATACGAACCTTAACTCTAAGGGGTACGTAATATCGACTTAGCGCTTAGTTAGGTTAGTCTTAATAGCTATAGCCTTAAATAGATACGGTTATTACGAATTTATAATTATACCGTTTAGCTTAACTAATACCCCGATAACGTTTTAGAACTATATATATTTAGTTTTACGAGGTTTATTCGACGACTTTTATATAATATACTTTAATAATATCTTTATCTTTTTAAAAAATAGAGATACGTATCTTAATTATATTAGATAAATCTTAGATCGCTTTTATTCTACGGAACTTTATATTAAACCTAGTAAATATATTTTCTTTCGAGACTAAGTAAAGTTTCTTAGTTATATTATATTAACTAAAGGGGTTTTTATAAATCCGAGCCGTATAGATATTACCGTTTTATAACCGGAACTTATTAATTATTATAATATTTAAGTTTTCTTTAGGTTTTATAATTTTTATCGTCGTTTTATTAAAGGTTATTTCGGCCTCGTTTCACCTTTAACTTCCTTATTAAAAGGGAGTAAGAACGGTAAGAAATTAAGATTAGTAGTCCTCGATATACCGGAATAGTAAATATTTATAACCTTTAAGATAATATTTTAATTAGCCCCCTTATTATAATACTTCGATTTAAATCGTTACGTATAATTAAAAACGGATATCTTTAACTAAGTTATATTTAGTATCGCTTCTTAATAAGACGATAAAGGTAAATAATATCTTATAACGTTTTAATCTTATAAGTTTATTAGATTAGAGCTAAATTATAATATCTTAGATAAAAAGCTATTTATTATTATCGAGTTTTTCCGATATTAGAAATATTATTTAGAAGAGAGCCGATTCGTAATCGAAGTATTACCGGATTACGTTAATTTATAAACTTTTATAAAATAGCTAAAACTTAATAAAAGATAAGTTAGATAATATATATATTTAGTATTCTTTAAGTTCGTAATAAAATATTAGCTTAGGAAGTCTAACCCGGCCGATATATCGTCGAAATAGCTTAATTACGAGGGCTCTTTAAATACTTAGATAAAACTATTAAATCTAGTTTAAGAGAAAATAAAAAGCTTAAGAATATAAGTATTTACGATCCGATACCTAACTTAAAGAGGCTTAGAATTAATACCGAATTAAAGTAATCTTATATATAAAGAATATCTCGAAGACGATTTAGAAGAATTAATAAGGAATAGTTTAGTCGATAACGACTTAGAATATTAGGAAGATTTAAAAGACTTAAAAGGTTTAGAAACGTCTTAAGAAAAGGCGTTAAGAAAGCGTCGAATATAATATTAATTATTTATAAAATAAGATATCTTAAAGATAATAATATTTAATACGAGCTCTCGAGAATAAGCTTTAGAAATAGGTATTATAAAAGACTTAAAAAACTTAATTATACGGTTATAAGAAGTAGATCCGGAGATATAATATATTAAAAGTAAAATATTATAAAATAGATAAACCCGATTATAATCGGCGTAAACTATTTATAAGGATAGAATAATCTAGTTTAAAGACCGGTTATATATCTTAAGGTTAGAAAGACTTAAATAAGAATTATTATACTTATATTACGATAAAACGGATATAAGGTACTTCGGCGTCGGCTATATTATAGAATTACTCTAACGTAAATATTATTAAATCGGTATATATACCGATATTAAGAAATATATTACGAGTTATATTATTTATTAAGGAATAATATTTAAGAGATATAAACTTTATAATAAGCTCGAATTATTCTTAATACTTATACGCTTTTTTAAAGAGGTCTTAATAAACTTTATTATAAGGCTACCCTCCGTCTAATATAAAAACGAAAATATAAATATAATCCTAATAATAGTAAACCGATTTATTAAATATATTTTATTCTTACTTATTAATACGATAATTATATCGGTAGAATTAGTAAAACTATTTTATATTAAAGTAGAACTTAGATACGGTACTTTTAAAAGAGTAGTCTTAAACCGAGGTAGCGTCTTTATAAGCTAATTTTAAATAGACTTCTATTATTATAATAAGATTTAATAACGCTTATTAATAACGTATTATCCTTAAACCGACGGTTAAACTAAAAGAGTAAATTAAACGTTTAAGAGTTATTTTAAATTATATATCGATTTATAATAGTTAACGTAGCCGAACCTACTCCCCTTAGTATAATTTACTTATAATAACGTATAAAGTACGACGATCGGCTTAAATACTAATAAAATATTACTAAGCTATATATTTAACTTCTACCTCCGAACCGAAGACGGTTCTAATCGGAGGAAGGTACCGGTAATAATAAATAAATTAGAGAAATTAGTAATATTAAAAAGTAAGCTATAAGAACGTTAACGAACCGTTATAAAAAGATAAACTATAATAAGGCTTAGAGTTGGAGAGCCGAGGCTATACCGTTCCGGTGCTAACCCCGCTCTACTTCTAGCTTATATACCTATACGGGTACGAGCACGGGTCTAAGAGCTAAATAAGGTTCTAAGACTCCCCCTAAGCTAATAATCTTAGGTTTCTTCTCTCTTTAAGAATTAGTCTATAGATTATAAGACCCTTATAATATTAAATATTAGCCGTTGCCCTCTTATATCCTATCTCTTACTTAGCCTTTAAATAAGGACCCCTTTATATTTCTAATTCTTTTATCCGTTTAGGCTACCTAAGAGATACGATATCTAACCTAAGTAGTACCCGTATAATTCGTAGCGGAAAGGTTACCGGTAAATAACCGGCTTACCTAAGGGGTTCGGGCTAGAGTTCCGGAACGATACCCTTAGATAACGACTTCGAAAACGAATTATAATTAGAAGAGGAAGAGGTCGAGTTCGTACCTAATCTTATATCGGGGCGGTCTAAGATAACGGCCCGCCCAAATCCCTCTATCGCTACGGTACTCCCTATTACTACGGGACTTAAAGCGGATACTATTACTATTAAGGACTTCTAACGCGTAAAAGAGTAGCGTAAGATCTTTATAACCTATATTTTAGCTTAGGAGGAGATCCGTAAATTATAACGGTCGATTTATAAACGTATAGATAAGGAATCGGACTCGGATCCCTCTTATAGATTAGAGATTAAGATTAAGAATATTCCCGAATTAAAGCTTAATTATATAATCTAATAACGTTAAGATTAGCTTTACGTTTTTAAGAAGGGATTTAGAGGTATAAAACGTAAATATCGTATAAAGGAGAGTCGTATTTTTAAAGTCCTTAATTAGTTATAACCTAATTACTAATCCTATTAAAACCGTTATATATAAAACTAATAAGAAATTAATCCCGATTTTAACAAAACTAATTAAGATATATTTAAAGAATAAACCGTTACCTTTTTATAAAATTATAAGAATCTCGATATTAAGCTAATATAATCCTTAAATAATATTAAATAACTCCCGAATTAGACCTCTTAAGCTTTCGACGTTTACCTCGATTCGTTTAAGAGCTATTTTAAACGATAAAACGATAAATAAAAGGCTAATATCTTTTTTACGAAATTATAACCCGATTTATATATATATATTAAGAAAACTATTACGGTTTTATCTTAGACTCGAGACGGTATAATAACTTTAATAGCTAAGTTTATTTTAAAGATTATATCGGGCTTAAAACGTAAAAGAAAATACGAAGATCGTAGAGAAGGTTTAGCTATAAAATATCCTTTATTCGGTAAAGATATATTCCGTAATATTACTTCTCGAGATAAAGGCCGAGGATTTAGAAGATATAATATAAAGCGTAGTTATAAAAATACTAATCGTAAGAAAATAAGTAATAAGAGTTAAAATCTACTCTTAACCGGAGATAATCTTATTAGAGAAGATAAAAAACAAAATCGGTATTATATCTACGATAATATTAAATTTTATACTTTAAATTATCTTAATAAATAATATATAATAATAAGATTAGTAATTTATATTCGGAGTAGCTTTATTCGAGGTTAAGGCCGAAGAAGTAGCTAAAGACGAGGTTACTACGGGTTAAGTATTAATAATACCCTCGTAGGTTTAAAAATAAAGTCGGAAGAGTAAAGCTTATAAGCCTTTCCGATTAGAAAACCGTAGATACTACTAACCGTTTTTATATCCTTATTCGTATTTTTTCTTAGCTTATATTAGATACGGTTATAGACTTAGATATTAGTATTAAGGTAGATATAATTAATATTATAATAATAAAATAATATTATCTTTAATAAAGAAAATTAACTATATCTCTTATTAAAGTAATTAAATATATAAAAGTTCTTATTTATAAAGTATAAAATATTCTTATATATCTCCGAAACTTTTAAGATATAATAAAAGAAGTAATCTAAGCTTATATCGAAGTAGAATACGCCCTAAGTAAGAGTTCTATTATTTTATCTATAATAATAATAAAAGACTATTATATTTATATAATTATATAAAGAAGGGAGTAATAATTCGAATATAATAAGTATATATTTTAGATCGTTTCGGAACGAAACTTTAAATACGTTATTCGTAATATTATAAAAGTCTACGTTATATAAAATATATCGGAGTAATTCTTATTAGGTAACGAAAAGGAGATTAACGGCCTTATATTAAGATTAGAAGATCTACCGGCCGAACTATTACCTTAGAAGGACGTTTTTGAATCTTCTAATATTAGTATTTTATTACGAACTAAAGAAACTAATTATACGATTACCCTAATTAAAAGATAAGAACTATTTTATAAACCGATTTACTTATTATCCTAATATAAATTAGCTTAGCTTTATAAATTCTTTAATAAGAATCTAATAAATAATTATATATACTTTTCTAAATCTTTAGCCGAAGTACTTATCTTATTCGTCCTTAAAAAAAGACGGTTCTTTATATTTTTATATAAATTATTATAACTTTAATAAGGCTACGATCTATAACCGATACTCTTTACCTCTTATATCCGAGATCTTAAACTATATTATAAACGTATAATTCTTTATTAAAATTAATATTAAAGATATATATTATTATATTCGTATTAAAGAAGGGGACGAGTAGAAGATAATATTTCGGATACGATACGGTTATTATAAGTTCTTAGTTATACCGTTTAGCTTAACTAATATCTTAATAACGATTTAGAATTATATATACTTAGCTTTACGAGGTTTACTCGACGCCTTTTATATAATATACCTTAACGATATCCTTATCTTTTTAAAAGATAAGGATATATATTTTAATTATATCGGATAAGTTTTAGATTATCTCTATTTTATAGAATTTTATATTAAACCTAACAAATATATCTTCTTTTAAGATTAAGTAAAATTTCTTAATTATATTATATCGGTTAAAGGAGTTTCTATAAATCCGAGCTATATAAATATTATCGTTTTATAACCGGAACCTACTAATTATTATAACGTTTAAGTTTTCTTTAGGTTTTATAATTTTTATCGTCGTTTTATTAAAGGCTATTCCGGCTTCGTTTCCCCTTTAACTTCCTTATTAAAAAGAAGTAAGAACGGTAAGAAACTAAGATTAATAGTCCTTAGTAAACCGGAACGGTAAATATTTATAACCTTTAAGGTAGCGTTTTAGTTAGCCTCTTTATTACGGTACTTCGACCTAAATCGTTACGTACAATTAGAAACGGATATCTCTAATTAGGTTATATCTAATATCGCCTTTTAATAAGATAATAAAGGTAAATAATATCTTATAACGTTTTAATCTTATAAGTTTACCGGATTAGAGCTAAATTATAACATCTTAGATAAAGAGTTATTTATTATTATCGAGCTTTTCCGATATTAGAGATATTATCTAAAAGGGAGCCGATTCGTAATCGAAGTATTATCGGATTATATTAACTTATAAACTTTTATAAAATAATTAAAACTTAATAAAAAATAAGTTAGATAATATATATATTTAACGTCCTTTAAGTTCGTAATTAAATATCGGTTTAAGAAGTTTAACCCGGCCGATATACCGTCGAGATAACCTAATTACGAGGGCTTTTTAAGTACTTAGATAAAACTATTAAATCTACTTTAAAAGAAAATAAAAAGCTTAAAAAATATAAGTATTTATAATCCGATATCTAATTTAAAGAGGCTTAGAATTAATACCGGATTAAAGTGATCTCGTATATAAAGAATATCTTAAAGATAATTTAGAAGAATTAATAAAGAATAGTTTAGTCGATAACGATTTAGAATATTAGAAAAACTTAAAAGACTTAAAAAGTTTAGAAACGCTTTAAGAAAAAGTACTAAGAAAACGTCGGATATAATATTAACTATTTATAAAATAATATATCTTAAGGGTAATAATATTTAATACGAGCTCCTAAAAATAAGCTTTAGAAATAGGTATTATAAAAGACTTAAAAGACTTAATTATATAGTTATAAGAAGTAGATCCGGAGATATAACGTATTAAGAATAAAATATTATAAAATAGATAAACCCGATTATAATCGGCGTAGACCGTTTATAAAGACGGAATAATCCGGTTTAAGGATCGGCTATATATCTTAAGGTTAAAAAGATTTAGATAAAAGTTATTATATTTATATTACGATAAAATAAACGTAAGATATTTCGGCGTCGGCTATATTATAAAGTTACTTTAACGTAAATATTATTAAATCGGTATATATACCGATATTAAGAAATATATCGTAAATTATATTATTTATTAGGGAATAGTATCTAAGAGATATAAACTTTATAATAAGCTCGAATTACTCCCGATACTTATATACCTTTTTAAAGAGGTCTTAATAAACTTTATTATAAGGCTATCCTCCGTCTAATATAAAGGCGAAAACGTAAACGTAATCTTAATAATAATAAACCGATTTATTATAAAGGGGTCCTTATTTAAAGGCTAAGTAAGAGATATGATACGGGAGGGCAACGGCTAATATTTAGTACTATAAGGGTCCTATAATATATAGACTAATTCTTAAAGAGAGAAGAAACCTAAGACTACTAGCTTAGGGGGAGTCTTAGAACCCTATTTAGTTCTCGGACCCGTATGTAACAGGGCTTGGAGTTGGAGAGCCAAGGCTGCACCGTTCCGGTGCTGACCCCGCTCTGCTTCTGGCCTGTGCACCCATACGGGTACGAGTACGGGTCCGAGAACTGAATGGGGTTCTGGGACTC
>QVQW01000125.1:0-48306 GCA_003635345.1 Coniochaeta pulveracea | reverse complement strand
CATCACATCCTCCTGTTGGCCGGCAACAGTATACTAACATTCACTACAGCTTCGTCCTCAAGACCAAAGAACAGCGCGCAGCCGAGAAAGCACTGCACGACAAATCCCCCCTTAAAGCCCTCACCTTGGAAGACTTCCTCGAATCCGAACGTCACAAACTCACCGGCACCCTCACCCCAGTCACGCCCGAAACCTTCGCCAAATGGAAGAAGGACCGCCTCGACAAGAAGGCCGCCGAAGCAGAAGCACAAAAGGCCAAGGAGGCCACTGGTCGTGCCCTGTTCGAGTCCGGAAAATGGAAGATGGATGAGGACTCCGATGCCGAGACCGACGACGACGATGATGTGTGGAACCTGGAGAAGTTACGGCGTGAGACGGAAGCCCTCAGACGGAAGAAGGAGGAAGATCGCCTGGCCGCTAGCCTGGGATTGCCATCCAGTAGCCAGACAACGTTGGTGGGAGAGAGTGGCGGGAGCGGCAGCGCGACGCCGGCAGTTGCTGCGACTTGAGGGAAGGGGGCTGTTCGAGATGAAGACTGAAGTGCAACTCCGGCCGTTCAAGCCGGCGTTCGCATCCTTTCCGGCTTTTGATATACCCCGCCCAATCTTGCTGACAGAGGCGGGTATCGAGCCGGAACAGCGGCATGCCGTATCGCTTGCAAGATACATATATTCCCGAGATTGTTTGTCAGGGCTGGAAAGCCCAAGGCTGGGGAAAGACAGCTTGTTGTTTTGAAACGACATATGATAACATCCCGAAATCAATCCTTGACCACCCGACGTCGTCCAGTTTTATACAATGTGAATAGTTGTGGAGGCCGGAGATCTCTTCTACTGCTCGAGTTATCTCAAGTGACGCCAGCCATTCTGGCCTTCATTGTCGATATCCGTATGGGAAGGGCAAGATGTCAACTGATGCCACGCCCCGGAAACTTACAGCCTACTTATGCTGGTGCGCACGCACCAGCTACTGACTGGCTGACATGTAGCTCGAAAACCCCATCAATACAGATGCAATGAACCTTTGCCCTGGTATAGCTCGCCTGAAACGCCTGCTCCCTCTAACCGGCCCTACGAAAACCAGCAGATGCATCTAAACCAAAGCCAAAGACTACAAGTATAAGCTGTTGAACGAGACGATATCCCGGCGGATCTTGCTAAGACTCTGCTCGAACTTCTCCTTCAGGTCGTCGCTTCCCATGACGTTGGCGGCTTGGGCCATCTGGCGAAGTAGCTCCTCCAAACGGCGGAAGAGACGGATCAGAGATCCCTCATAAGCATTAGTCATTTTGCTGTTGAGTTATGTTAGCATATGTTCTTTCGATTTGCAAGACTGTTATGGCTGAAGACTTACCAGATCTCACCAAAGGGCTTACCATTGGCCCAGGCGTAGACCGTCTCCATGAGCTGCCACTTAAGACTTTGAACGTACTCCTCCTCGTTGACATCCAGCTTGGACTCGGCCGACACCTTGGCAATGACGCGGGCCTGCTGCTGGATCTCGAGGTAGGGCTTGTTCAGCTCCTCCTTGAGTGGGGTGGTCTCAACCTTTTCGTCGAAGATGAAGACGGAAAGTACAGCGGCGCATGTCTCGGGTGACATCTCGTTGAAGAAGCGGTTGAAGAGCAGCTCAGCGAGCACAAGCTCGTGACCCTCGGTAGAGGAGATCTCGCAAGCGACGCGAGCCTTCATCTGAACCACCTCAGCATCGTTGATGAAGCCTAGACGACGCAAGACACGCTTGCGGGACTTGAGTTCGTCAAGCTTGGCAATGCTGTGGGCCTTGGCGATGGCCTTCTTCTTTTCCTTGATTTGATCGGCCAGCTCCATCTTGCGTGTGTACTGCTCGAAAAGGTCGGGAAGAAGAGGGGAGTTGTGCAAGGGGTTGGCGATAAGACGGGACTCAAGGACTTCAATCTTACGAAGAAGCTTCTTGAAGCTCTCATCTGTAATGCCCATGTTTTCCATGGGATCCATGATTGGGATACCGTCCGGGAAACGACGGACGACCTCTTCCAGCGTCTTACCCAGCTGATCCTTCTCAGCTTGCTCGGTGTATTCCTTCTCCTTGAGGAAGAGTCGGATCTGGGCGAGCTTCGTCAGACATGTGAACAGACAGGGCACAATCTCCCAGCGGCCCTCCTCGTCGCTGCGCTCCGGCAATACGCCATCCACCAGATCGCTGGTGCCAGGATCCTTGTGGAAATCGCCCTTATGAAAGCTTCTGCTATCATTGGAAATCTTCAGCAGAACATCTACCATCCAGCCTTCCTGGTCGGACCATGTTCGCTCCGAGTTTCTGTTCCTCCGCTCCTTGTGGTCGATGATGACACCCCAGCCGAACTCGTTTCCGGCAGGCGTCTTGATGTAGATGACACGTCCCGGTTGCATATACTCGAGGCAGTATTTGGGGTGTTGGATGACAGACACCATGTCCTTGTTGTAACCCTCGAGCTGTTGACGAATGGTCCAATAATCCTTCACCGTATTCTCATCGGCAATGATCATGTTGTCGCGCTCATGCTGCAGGCTCATAAGCTCTTTCTCCAGATTCGGGACGCTCGCGGCGTTCTGAAACTGGAAGAAACATCTCTCCAGCATGTACTCAGGTGAGATGGCCTCAATCCGTAACAAGTTCAAGATCATGTTGGAACTGAGGTAGAAAGCCGAATTAAGCTTATCCTGCTGACCAACAACAATACCCTTCGCAACGTCGGGCTCAAGTGTATCGTCAATCATCATGATGACAATACCACGGTCATCAAGACCTCTACGACCGGCACGACCAGCCATCTGGATGTACTCCGAGGACGTGAGCGGTCTCCTCTTCACACCATCCCACTTTGTGACCTGGGTGAACACGACAGTTCTGGCAGGCATGTTTAAGCCGATAGAGAAGGTTTCAGTGGCAAACAACACCTTGATCAGACCCTCCTGGAAGAGAATCTCAATGATCTCTTTGAGAATGGGAAGGAGACCGGAGTGATGGACACCGATACCCTTGCGCAGAAGGGGCAAGATGTGAGCGATCTGAGGCAACTTTCTGTCCTCTTCTGACAGACCGCTGAGACCGTTTTCAAAGACCTTGTCCACCATGGCCTTCTCGTCCGGGGCGTTGAACGCCATGCTCGACGTCTTGAGCGCCAGGTTCTCGCATTCTCGCTTGCTAAAGTTGAAAACGATGACCGGGTGGAAGTTCTTCTTCATGATCATGTTGATGATCTTGTAGATATCGGATTTCTCATTCGGTCCGGTGCCCTTGTTGGTCTTCTTGTCCTTTCCTTTACCCTTCTGCTTGGCCTGCCAGTCGGCAGGGTCCGCGCCCTTGGCTTCTTCGACCAGTTGCATGGCCTTGTTGAAGTTGTGCTCCCTGAAAACTCCCTTCTCATCGACAACAAGCAGAATGCCTTTGCCGCCTGCTGGGAAAAAGTAATTCTGAAGGGGAGTCGGTCGGAAGTCGGTGTACACAACATGGCAAGCTTGCCTATGAATCTTTGCAATCCACTCGGCGAATTGGAAGGCGTTGGGAATGGTGGCCGACAGGAAGACGTAGCGGCACTTGTCCGGAAGCAGAATGATGGTTTCCTCCCAAACGACACCACGAGTCTTATCACGCATGTAATGGATCTCGTCGAAGATGACCCACGCTACTTCGCGCACAATCTCCGAACCACGGTAGAGCATAGCTCGCAGAATCTCGGTAGTCATGACCAAACAACTAGCTGTTGGGTTGATGGTGACGTCTCCCGTCATCAGACCAACATCGCCAAATTCTGCTTGGAAATCTCGGTATTTCTGGTTACTGAGGGCCTTGATGGGACTGGTATATATGACTCTCTGATTGCGTTTCAGGCACTGGGCGATCGCATACTCGGCAACGACGGTTTTACCCGCACTGGTATGAGCAGACACCAAGACACTCTCATCCCGCTCGATCGAAGCAACCGAAAGACTCTGGAAGGGATCGAGCTTGAAGGAATACGTGCGGGCGGGCTCAGCTGGAGGTTTGTGTTCGGAGAGTGGGATGTATTCGTAATCGAGGTCGGGTGGCAGGGCGACTTGGTGCTGAATGTTATGAGACAAGACGATAGCTTCAGGATCTGTTGCTGGCGCAAATCCTGCTGCTCCTGCCACTTCTCTCGACTCGGCTGTCTGGAAAGAGTCCGTGAGCTGCACGGGCTTCTCTTCGTCCTCTTTCTTACGGCGCTTGGAGTCTCCCTGAACGTTGTTGGCAGCGTCGGTGGCCTGTTCGTCTGGCATCTCCTCATCGGCGGAGGCGACGGGCTCGGCCACAGGTGGTGGTGGTTCAGTCATTTCGACGTCGGCCTTGCGCTTGGGAGCGCGAGGCTTCTCGTCGAACACGTCGAAAAGATCATCCATGATGGACTTGGGGGGGGGTGAGCCCTTCAATTCCAAGGATGTTGTTTTCCAACGGCTTAAGTGCTGGAGGGGGTCGAGACAAGCAGCTGCTCTGAGTGCCACTAGGAAAAAAAGATGGCTTGAGTGGCAGAATCTTGCGGATCGGCGATTCTTGGGGTCCGTGCTATCGATTGCTAGGTGGTCAGGTACGTACCTTACCATATTATACCTACGATAAGCCCAGGCCATCTGCTCTTTGACCAGGATTTAGAATGTCCAAAGAATGTCTTAAGTCTTCCTACAGAGAGGTATATGATTGTGACTGACCTGTAGCTAGGCAGGTACCTGGTTTGTAAAGAATGTGAACAAGTCTAGGTGTTGTACATTGCATAAGAGACCGAGAGCAGATGTTCGCTAAGAAGTCACTGCTTCCGCATGGAAGATTGTGTTGAACTATGCACTATAACAAGCACCTTGTGAAAGATATACTACATAGCTCGTGGTTACCACAAGCCCAGCACCTCAGTTTTGACAGTGTTGTCACCAAAGTTGACATGCGTTCTTGGCAAGGGAAGGGACAAAATGTGAGTTGGATAGACCCCAGGTTCCACGCTAAGGATTAAGGTTCAGACGGGGGTGCCCGGCCGTGGAGCCTATCGTCACAGGCCAATGGAGGGAAATTTATGGCACAACGACATTGTGGTTTTGGCTCCAACACACCAACCTTGTCTGCTTCAATTGCGCGTCAGCATACTGGACAAACGCCGCCATGTCTTCCCCTACTTTGTCTGTGAGGCTTGTCAATCGGTGTATGTAGAGCACAAGCCGTATCTTACACCAATGACACCACTGACTCCTGTTCTCTATAGCCCCGAAACAACCGATTAAGAGGTTACCGACCTCCCTCGACCTTCCCACTACTGCCACCATCGAAGATGCGAAAATTGCCATTGCTCGACAGGCTGGGCTGGGAGACTTCAACCGTGTAGGGCTCTTCGATCCTGCCACAAAGAAGATATTCAAGGACCGCAAGGCTTTGCTCAAGGACCAAGCCTCCGTTTCGTCCCAGGGCGACCTCCTGGTGAAGGATCTCGGTAAGTCTTTTCATACTACCGAAGGGCGTTGCGGTATCCGACTTGTGCTAACCAATCTCGAAGGTCCCCAGATGGCATGGCGTACAGTTTTCGTCGTGGAATACCTCGGTCCCATTCTGATCCACGGCCTCATGGTCGCTATTCGCCCGTACATCTACAAGTTCAGTCCGTATCTATACAAGAACGAGGTCGAGACCCCGGTTACCAAGGTCCAATGGATTATCTTCACCCTCTTCCAGCTGCACTTTATCAAGCGCGAGCTCGAGACCATGTTCCTGCATAAGTTTTCGGCCAACACCATGCCCGCCTTCAACATCTTCCGCAACTCAGCCTTCTACTGGCTCATGGCTGGTGTCCTCTCCGCGTGGCACGTCTACGCACCCAACTCGGGTGCCGACAGGCAGGAGCTGGTTCCACTCGATTACGTCGGCCTCGCTATCTTTGCCACCGGCGAAGTGTGCAACTTCCTGGTTCACAAGCATCTGGCTAGTCTCAGGAAGCCCGGTGGTACGGAGAAGGGCATTCCCCACTGCATCGGTAGCAGTCTGGTCACCAGCCCTAACTACATGTTCGAGGTCATGGCTTGGGTTGGTGTCATCCTGATTAGTCGCAGCTGGGCTGTTACTGCCTTCATCTGCACCGGTATCATGTATATGCGCGACTGGTCCAGGGGCAAGGAGAAGGCCCTGCGTGCTGAGTTTGGCGACCGGTACAAGAAGAAGAGGTATACCATGCTTCCCGGTCTCATCTGAGCGAGCTGCATGTGTTCGCTTCATTACAGCCATGTGGGGACTGCATCGCAAAAATTGGGAAGGAGTAAGACCCGGAATCGAGGCTTGGTGCCGAACACCTGTCTTCAGCCTACGTGGCAGCCTTCGAGAAGTCACCAAGCCAGGAGGTTTGCTATTATAAGCGGAGTCTGGCATGGCTGGCCTACCGTTACAATCTCTTCCCACACCCTACAAAAAACCTGTAACATTATAGTGTTGTACCATAGTAGGTGATTGAAATGAAGACAGAGATCACGCCAAAGTTGCTTGCTCAAATGCATATATTTTGCTTTGAACTCGTCGGAACTCGAATATGGTCATCTATGCCGGATCCGCGATGGACTCGGCCATGGCATCTCTGAGGTCGTCTTCCAGTGATATCGTGCTGGTGTCTGTGTTCATCCCTGGTATTATCAAGCTCGGTGCCTCATGCCCTCTGGTTCCTACCGAAGGCAAACCCATACCAGACCCCTGCATGACCGTGTCGGCCGTCGCAGAGCCAGCAAATGTGTAAGCCGGTTCTGCATCATCGATGTCCATCCGATCTTCATCCCTCTCCCTTCCCTTACCCTTATCCACTTTCCCGTCCCCATGCATCCTCACATCCTCATCTCCGATCTCACTGCCCCTACTGCTTCCAGTCCAACTACTCCCACTCTGGCTCCCGGACCAGCTCCCCTCCTCTCCTTCCCCTCTAACCAGTCGCAAAGTCTCCTCCAACACCAAAAAGTCCCTCTCCAACACCTCAGCCCAGTTCTGCACATTCCCCAACTCCTTGACCTTCCGGGCAGCGTCATCCGCCACCTTGGCCAACTTGTCATTCTCCCTCCGTAAGCCAGTTGTTGCCCTTTGAACGGCGACTTGTTGCTTGGAGATGGCGGCTGCGTTGGAGTGGAGCACGGATGCTCGGTCGCGGAGGTGCGAGTCCAGCATGTTGCCTATGCTGGCTACTATGGCTGTGCGGGCCTGGGAGATCTGCAATGGTGGAGGGGGGGCGTGAGTTTGAGGAAGAGAGGTAGTGGAAGGCGGAGGGCGAGGGGGCTGAGGAATGGCATGGTGAGGAAGAGGAAGGGTCGGAAATGGCGTTGTGGCTGAGGTGGTGGTTGAAGGGGGTTGGTGAGTGGTGGACGCTGTGCTTTGAGGGTTTGGCGTAGTGCTGGTTGTTGTGGTGGTGTCTGTTGGCGAGGCTATCGGTGAGGTGATGCTATGTGGTGTTGTGTGTGTTGTTGCAGCAGCCGGGGGTGGTAGTGGTTTGGTAGATGAGGCTGGTGCTGCTGGGGTCGGCGAATCCATGCTGAATGTGGTCAAATCAAGTTCTGGTAGCTATAACCCGGCGGTACAAACTACGTGAAGTCATGTATGGTAAAGCCGACAGATGTGCCTAGATACGAACCAGATACGCCTGGACTTTTGAGATGGGTGAACAGCGCAACATGCACGTGTGAGTATCATATGGTGGGGTAGAACCTAGGTTATGTTCGGTCTTATCATTCGCTCGTTAAGTTCACCTCTACCACCGATGTCTCCGGAAGATACAGAGGAATTCGACACATGTAAAGAGTCTGGACATATGCGTACCCTGCCCAGAATCTATAACTGTCGGACCACGGGGCACACTCTCATAATCTCCTGGTCCCGATCACTGCAACTCACATATATTTCTGCCTCTCACGCTATCCGTACCCAACAGCTTTAATGTTGCGATTGCACTTGAGCCAATAGCATTGGCATAGAGCTAAGTGCGTTGGTAATGCACGGCAGTGTTCGGTCTTCCTCTCCTCTATATATTGCACACCGGGAGAGACGAAGTTGTCACGTTCCAGGACCCCAATCCGCTAGCAAATGAAGCCCCTCACTGTTCCCCACACTCTTTGCATTAACTCAAAGGGTCTGCTGGAGACCTACTCCAAACGGTAGCCAATCTGAATCCAGAATGACATTTGCGAGAAGGGCGATGTGGGCTCCTTGGGCGAGTAGATCTATGGCCGAAGTAGGTAGCAGTCCTGTCCCCAAAAGTTTGGGGTCAAGTACCAAGCAGTATATGAGGAGCACCTTGGCGGCCAACTTTGTCGATATCTGATTCCTACCTTGGACTTGTTGCTCAGCCAAGATCACTCAAGAAAGAGTCAAGATGGGTTCCTCGCCAGAACCGCAATTCTTCAACATCATCAACGATGAGCTCAGGGGTGCCTCTGATCATCACCAGGTCACCGACCCCCGCACGGAAGAACCTCTGTGGCCCTGTCCTGTTGCGACCACACAGGACTTTGAGGATGCCGTCACAGCTGCACGCAATGCCTTTCCTGCCTGGTCAAAGTCGACTGTTGCGGAGCGTCAAGCCGTGCTGGTCAAGCTGGCTGAGGGTCTCAAGGAGAACAGACAGGAACTCGAGGAGATTGTCATGAAAGAGACGGGCAAGACGGTTAGTGACCATCTGTCCTCATGTATAGGGCGCCGGGCGACTCACATCAAACACAGGCTCTCATGGCCCAGATCGAGATTGATGCCTGCATAAACCAATGCATGTATTACACTCGCGTCTCACTTGCCGACGAGGTCCAGTTCGAGGATGACAAGCAAAAGATTATCGCGACACACATCCCTTTGGGCGTTGTGGCCGCCATCTGTCCCTGGAACTTCCCACTCATCCTCTCCTCCATCAAAGTCTTCTCCTCCATAGTGACCGGCAACTGCGTCATCGTCAAGCCTTCTCCCTTCACGCCATACTGTGTCCTCAAGTGGGTTGAGCTGGCTCGCGGTATCTTGCCTCCAGGTGTATTCCAAGCCCTCAACGGCGGCGCGGATCTCGGCGCCGCCATGACGAGCCACCCCGGTATCGACAAGATTTCCTTCACGGGCACCATCGCCACCGGAAAGAAGGTCATGGCAGCCTGTGCCAAGACGTTGAAGAAGGTTACGCTGGAATTGGCAGGTAATGATGCCGCGGTTGTCACTGCTGATATTGATATCCCGACGGTGGCGGCAAAGGTGGCAACAGGTGGATTTTTCAATGCGGGACAAATGTGCGTTGCCACAAAAAGAGTATATGTGCATGGAAGCATATATGATGAATTTCTGGATGCCCTTGTCAAGGAGGTCGAAAAGGGTTACACGATACAAGAAGACGCCACGACGCCGGGAGTGTTTGGACCGCTGGATAACAAGATGCAGTACGATGTTGTCAAGGGGATGTTGGAGGATTGCAGACAGCATGGGTACAAGATCCGCACTGGTGGAAAGGTTAGGGAGAAGGGATTCTGGTTGGAACCTACCGTTGTTGAAAAGCCGTCTGAGGATGCGCCGTTGGTCAAGGAGGAGCAATTCGGTGAGTCGCCTTCTGTTTACTCCGCAGAACTTCTGCCCGAAAGATTTACTGACAAAACCAGGTCCCATCCTACCCGTCATGTCGTGGTCCGACGAGGACGATGTTATCAAGCGCGCCAATCTGGCCAACGCCGGACTCGGAGCGTCAGTCTACTGCAGGGACCTGGCCAATGCGGAGAGGATCGCTCGGAGACTGGAGGCAGGCAGTGTCTTCATCAACCAGAGCGAGAGGCCGAACCCGGTTGCTTACTTCTCCGGGTTCAAGGACAGTGGGTTTGGTGGTGAGATGGGCAAGCAAGGTCTATTGTCTTACTGCTACACTCAGAGCTTGCATATCGCCAAGGCATGAATGGTCGCCTATCAACCATGCAAGACGTCTGGGACGGGACACTAGAACAAACCCAGTCCCTAGCGTAGGGTTTATGCCAACCGATTAATCTCCAACCCTCGATAGACCCAAATAGCGCTCTCGCCCTAATAGACAGCTTCCTCTCTGGAGGAAAGCAAAACCTATCAAGCAAAGATGGCCTCCAATTTACTTAATTGTCTCAAGGCTTTGAGCTACGAAAAGTTAACAACCCCACACGACATACAACCCTTCTCTAGGCGGTTCGAACTCGGATTAATTGACTCTCGTTCGTCGGGATGATTGGCCTGGATGGTAACGGCCGGAATATGGGTGCTGAGGGCAGTTGCTGCCATCCTTAGAGATGGTTCACCGATCCCTCTCCTGATCGGTTACGTAGCCGTAATTCTGGCTCCAGGGTCGTTAAAAGATATATTAAAGATACTTGCTGGTGGGATCATACCTTGCGTGTGACTCGTAGGCGGGATAACGATAGAGGGATGCAGCATCATTGTTGTTGCTGTACCCTTGAGAGGGTGGTCAAAATCTGAGTTTGACCGATTTCTGGGGGGTGTTAAGGACTTGGCTGGCAATGCACTGTGTCCTAAACAGGTGCATACCAAGAGAATCTTATATAGGAAGAGGTGGTGCAAGCGGTTATTCAACCCTTGAGCCGCTCAAACACCACCTCTGGGTCTAACACCGTGAAGCCAGAATTAGTCCTGTGGCTAGCAAACAAGGAACGCTAATCCTCGTCCTTGGGCCAGAGTAACTGCCGTCTCCAGAATCCCCTCACCAGCCCGGCAAAGACCAGCAACCAGACACCCACCAATGCCGCGGTAAGCACGCAGCCCAGCACCTTCAAGGGTTGGCTGTCAAGAGCAGCGCCCAGCTGAAACGTGGCGTTGACGAGCGCCGTGTTGGGGAAGACGAAAGAGAACCATGTGACTTGGAAGGGGAGGCGGTGGTTGGGGACGACGTATTTCCAGAGGGAGCCGACGGAGACGAGGAAAAACCAGACGCACAGCCCCCAGAGCCAGAGACCGACCATCAAGGAGAGGACCTTGAGGATGGGCACAAAATTGTCGATGGCGAGGAAGCCGGCGGGGAGGATGAGTTCGGCTTTGTTGCCGAGACTGAGGATACCGGCCACCGTGAAGCCGAAGGGACCTATCGAGATGAACACACCGGGGCGTTGTGCGTCCCGGGGAAGCTTCTGGGTCATGAGACGATATATGAAGGCGGAGCAGATCATAAAGGCGATGAGGAATCCTGCCCCTTGCACGGTTACGGATGCAAAGGTTATGGCAGGCCCAGAGATGTGGTGGAGCTCGTTTCGTTCGATGGCTGCGTTGATCAGAGAGCCGCCGAACGGTGCAGTCAATAACATGGGATACGCCGGGAACCTGACGCCTGTAAGCAAAAAGGGGAAAACAGAGAGACCAGAGTTGAAGGGAGGATAACTTACACCCATGTGGGAGTCATTGTATGAATCGGGAAGGTCCTGGACTCTCGGGTCAGTTTCGGGAGCGACGAGGGGTGGAAGCTCGCGCAACATACAGAGATGACCATAAAATTAGGTAAATACCAGCGCTGGCCATCGTTGCAAAGGCAACGTAGACCCAGAATAATACCTGCATTACGTGGAGCAGCCAGGGCCCCGTATTGGGTACGCCATATTCACATACTGTGATGAGAATTGTGGCGATGCTGTGCATCCCTTTAATTAGCAGCAGTAGATGCAGTTAGAAAGGAGAAGGGTAACCTCACGAGACGACCTGGTAGAGTTATCAGCTGGCTTTCTAGTCTAGTACGCCCGAGATCAGATATTGCACTTACCACCGCCGGTATAAACAGAGACTCCACTTGATCGGTGAAGGTGGTGATAAAACTGCCAGGCCGGTAATGAAATCGGAACCCAATCATAATACAGATGGTCACAAAAATGACAAGATTAAAGAAGAAGAAGACTAGGCCAAGGATATCCAGCCATCTTGCCTCGAAAGGTACTGATGAACTCGTCAGTTATCTTCTGTGCTGGAGGGTTACCGAAGCCAAACGTACTGGAAGCGAGGACGTTGGCCATTCCACCGGTTGCCTAGCATACAGTCAGTGAGCAGAGCGTGGTCTATCTGAAAATGATCTATACGTACCATGGTCATAGTGAACCAGTTCCACTGTATGCAAGCAATTCGATCCTTGATGCCTATCTGCCCCCTGTCCGCCTTCGCCTTCAGAACCAAATCGTTAAGACTGGCAAGGCGCGCGTCCGCCAATCCTTGTTCCATTTCACTCGGGCCCCGCACATCCTGTTGGTTCTCCCCGGGTGGATAAGCAGGCGTGCTAGGTGTATGTCTCAGGGGCGTAGTTGGGCCACTCCCATCCTCACTCAGAGGCGACTCATAGCCACCATTAGTGGCCCAGGATATGGCACCCGTTGTGTTGACCTTGTTGGGATGAGGCCGCCTCGGCACTACGTCGCCATTGCTCACCATGGCCAGTCTGAGAGACTGTACTGAGTTGATGCCTGACTCGTCCCGTTGTTGCGTGGGCCCGGGCTCGCATAGGGAGCAACCTCGCCGTAAGGAGCTCTTAGTAGGGACAGTACTTTGTGAATGATCAGGAAGTTCATGAGGAGATCAGGGGGTCCGTTTCCGTGGAAGCCACCGTTCATGACGTCCAGACGGTGGAAACTGACTAGATTGGCAAGGAAGACGAACAAGTCGAGAATGGTGGAGGAGATGGTGGTTATGACTAGAGGCATGTTGTTGTTGGCTGGTGTCTAATGTTGGGATGTGAGCGGGTCTCCTTGTTCGGCTTTGCGCGTGCCCACCTCAGTTCGGGGAGGGCAGGAAACGACGGGGCGTTAGGTATCTTGAAGTGATGGACCAGGGATTTGGGTGGGCGTTGGACGGCAAGCGCGGGTAGTCCCCCCTACCAAGTCGAAAGCGTAAATCGCTTAGTCTAGTGGATCCCTGAATGACACGGCCTAGTCAGTGCCGCAAGCCAGTAGACCTCCCGGGAGACATCCCAGGAAGTCGAACCCTAGATTGAGGGTAAACTAGCAGCAATGTGCTAGCCTACAATGTTTCAAACAGGGTGAAGCGTGAAGAACTCTGGTTCTGAAGTCTCACACGACTATCCAGCAGTGCAGTGCTTTCGTTGTGAAGTCGAGGTACCTACATGTCGAACAGGAAGTGTGGGGTGGGGTGTGTGCTGCAGCTCAGGTTCGACGCTAAAAGAACATTGGGGACGTGAACAGCGACGTCATGCCCAAAGTCACCCGAGAAAGCTGGAGGGGAAAGAGTGAGACACAAAACTGATCACCCACAGAGGGGTTGATCACGGGTTGCAACTTGCAAGGTATCATACAGACTGCTATTGCGATTGTTTCCTTTCTGGGTGAACCCTTAAATGATTCGGTTCCATCATGCCCTTGGTTGATGGAACCGTCTATCTACAATACATAACGCCGACCACCGATACCGACAGTATTTCATTGGGGTAACCTTGATACCAGGTATAATTCCAACTGTGCCACAGCATGGCAGACGTTGTCGTGTGACCTCGCCAAACGACAACGACAACGACAGATCAAAAGATACGAATCGCAAAGCAAGCGTCCCTGATGTCTAACGAGGTGAGTCTTTCTCACCATCATCCTAGCGGGATCAGGACGACGAGCCGGCTTCCCATACTCCAGAACAACAACATTCTAATTTGCTATCCAAGGGAACTTCTTCTTGCTCGACTCAGCCATACCTGTCTCTACTTGCACACTGCGTTGGTAGATGTCCTGCCGTTCAAAGTCAGCTAGGTATTGTCTTTGAGGTCCAAAGCTGGTGACTGTTAGTACTCACCTCGTCGTCCGTCATGATGTTGCAGTCCAGAATCAGTTCCCGACATCTGGTGTTTCGGCTCAAATTCAGGTAGGGCTGACCTTGGCTCTTCATGATGGGCAATATGACCTCGCCTAGCACCTCAAACTTCTTCCAGTTGATCCTGTCTCCCTTCGGTCCAACAAAGGTCCGGCTACCCTCCTCGGCCGAGACAAGATCCCGCCGATGTAATGGGATGAAAGGAATGCGAGGGAGAGGTGAATTCTCCCATGCCAGTCGATACGCAAAATGGCTCTTTTGCGTACCCATGAGCAGCTGCAGTCTCGCAAACCTCTTTTGCACGTCTTGGTTGACCAGCGCACGGGTCTGAGCAAGACGGTGAATGGCAGTATCGCTGATGCCCGCTAGCACGGCGGCCAAGCCATTGTAGTTGTTCAGCTGCCGTAACTTCGCAGCGATATTCATGAACTTCTCCAGCGCAGGAGCTCGATGTTTGGGCTTGTCCCGGATCAACACCATGTTGGCCACCCACTTCGCGACGTGGTTGAAGTGATTGATCATGCGGTTGACGTTTTTGAGGCTCTTGCATTTCTCTTTCTGCTCGGCCGTTAGACTGACGTGGCGTACGAAGTCACGGACGCGTATGGAACTGAACATGATCCAATCAATGCGCGTCATCTCCTCGGCTAGCTTGTCCGGATTGATATCCATAAACTCGCGGTAACGTATCTTCGTCATGGGAAAGGTATGGGTTGGTACCAGGACGGCCGCTTCCCGTTCGTAGTCCTCGTATGAGTAGAACTGGAACGACACCGGGCCGGCCCGGCTTGCCCCACGCTCGGACCCAAGCGCCTCAGACCCTTGAGACGGTCTCCTCGGATCTGCAGATGTCGGTTCTTCCAGTTGCAGTGAGCCTACTCTCTCCGAAATCTCGCTCGCCCTCTGGCTCTGACTGGCCTTCCTGTCGTATTTATAACCACCATCGTCGTCGGCCCCCTCTCCCGGCTCGTCTGAATTGGCCCAGCCGGTATCGTCATCTTCCATAATCTTTTGGTCCAAGGACAAGCGCAGTTGATGTGCCGCAGCCACAAAGATGGGCTCGGTGGAAAGATGTGATATCAGCTCCTCCAGGCCGCGTCTCGTGGCCGGACGGGCAAAGTCTCCAGGATACAACGACACCCATTTGGCGATTACTTCAACAATACGCAGCTGGGTTTCCGTTCTGAGCAGATAATGAGTACCGTTGTCTTCTCTCGCACGCTCTAGCCGTGCTCTTAGCGCGCCAAAGAGCTGCCCAGGCGGTGCAAATTTGCGGTATAGGCAGAGAAAGATGTCAGCATAGTTGTTGTCAGCTCTGGACATCTTCATGGCCACAAGCCTGTCCACCAGTTCGTCCAAGGACAATCCCAGCATCTTGGCCGGTTTGTCGGCGAACCCGTCATCGTTTCGTTGTAAGATCGGAATGTCTTCGGGGTATTGATATGAGTCCTCTGACTCCTCTGCTTCAATGAAGGAATCTCTTGGTGGCTCGAGCCGAGTCCCGTCGAGGCGAATACCTGGTGTCCGCAACATGCCGTGAACTGTAGGCACTTGCCCTTCTTCGATGGCGTCGGGACTGTGCCCAGGTGTGCCGTGAGGTCGGCTAGGCGATCGCGAGGATGGTCTATAGTACCCGTCGTTTCCAATGGGAGGAAACCCACGTAGAAAAGATAAATCAGAACTGGCACGGCTGTGCCTAAAGCTCCCTTGGCTGAGCGGCCGTCCATTAAGATAGTCCGGCGGTGCGTCAAGGTGTGCTGTTGACGCTGCCCTTCGACGAGATGCCGTCTCAGACTTGTCTAGAGTCCCTGTTCCACATTTCAGTACTGGCGCTCACGAAGGATCCAAAGGGGAGTCGAGACATGAAACAGCGCCTTGAGTCCAGTCCAACCCGCCGAACCAGCACTTTCCAAGCGTGCAACTGTAGGTAGGTCGCTAAGGACTTACCACGTCTGTTTGCTATGATCGCCTTCAGCATGGTTTGTAAGCAGTCCCACTGGCAACTAGGGTTGTCAATCGAGATGCAAGACTCGGCGAAGCATAAAGGAGAAGATGCAGTCATGCGAGATACGCTAGCTATGTCTACTTGTCGTCGGTCCTCGGCCACGTCGCATTTTGTTGCCAGGATCATGGACGGTAGGTTGTTGTTTGCAAGGAGAGCTACAGGAGCTGGGTTAGAAGCCGACGAGCAGGCAAAAGCGGTGTCGCAGGACTCACATAATGTGACCGGTATCTCGGGGACACTCTCTTTATTCGTTACGTCGTACAGAACGAAGGCTCCTTCCAGCCGAGGAACGAACTGGCCGTTGATCTGCTTCGGCCACTGTATTGGTTGGCCTGGTACGACAGCATCTTCAAGGTCAAAGTATTCCATGTCGAACTCGACGAGCGTAACCACGTGAGGGATGCCATCCACCTCCTGCCGTACTGTGGCCGTGTTGGACGTGGGAAGCCGTGTCAGTCTCAAGGAACGCTGTATGAAGGTCGACTTGCCGACCCCCACCGCGCCGATGACCGCAATGTTGATCGTGTCCATGATATCGGGTTGCGTTGTCTTCTGCACGAGTTTCAAGCTAATATGTCAGCCATGTATCGGCAGCGCGAAGGGCTAGGGCAGGCCGAAAAAGCATACCCAAGGCGTAGGGCTTTTGTTCATCAACGAGTCTCTGCGGGGTGGCGGCCAAACAAGGTGCGGGACATGACTGTGTTGAAAGGTGTCGGGTAGGGTTGTCGAAGGAAACTCTCGACCAGCAAGAGCATTCGTTGTGGAAGCAACTGTCGGTATAGGCTCGACGATATGCTGGGGATGGGGCTCAAAGCTGACAAACTCTGTCGTGCCTGCCTCGTCCTGTCGCTTTGTAGACTCGTCGTCGGTAGTGTCGAGGAACGTTACACGGACCGCGCCGGTAGTTGTGCCCTTCACGGGTTCGGGGGCCTTGCTCTTGGCCGGGCCACGACGGGGTGCGCGAGCGGACGTGGAAGAAAAATCGTGGTCAGATGAGCGCAGAGTAGCGTAACCTGGTACGGGTTGAGCATGAGCCCGCATGTCGACAAGATTGCCCACCAAGCATGGCGTACATAATCGAATGAACGTGGACTTACACTTTTCAAGACTCCCAGACACGGGGAACCAGGCGGTCGTTCGAGGTATATACCTACCTAACCTATCTTAGGTTTGAACTCCTCAGCCGCATCCGGGCTAGTCCAAGCTAGGGTCCTGGTGTTCACCGATACGGGATGGTTTGTCGACCTGCAGTCGTTTGCTGCACGGGAGACGTGGGCGATACTCGTTAAACCCCCTTTCACAGGCACAAACACGCGCAAACAGGGCCCAACAGATGGCATGGATTATGATGGTCGGTGTGTCGTGTTCGGTTGCACGTTGGCCACTATAACGCTGCAGCCGGTTCCATGGTCCTTGTTGGGTTATGTACCTGTAGGTCGCTAATGTCCACCCTTGTGACAGCGGTCAAGGCAACTCAGAAGCTGGCCCCAGAGCGTGAATGATCGACAGGGAGGAAAAGGCGCGCCTGTACCCGTTATTGTGTCCCAGCAGATGAAATGCGGCTCCAATTCGTCGTAGACTTCACTCACACATGAAAAGGAGTGCTCTGGTGATAAAGACACGAAGCTCCGAGTCTATTATAACTTAAGGTATGTACAGCTTGAAAGTGGTTAAAGTTCCTTCCCATGGGTGTACGTACCGTGGATTGTGGCCGTGTGGTTGGCTGGGGAAATCCACACTTCATGGCCTCCGATCCATTTTTGGATCCTCAAACCGGGCCAATAGATGGGAAGCTGGAGCTTCCGGCATTCAGTACATCCTTGTTAGATACTTGTTCTTTTTGACCACGCAGTGCTCGAGCTTGGTCTGGTCGAAATCGAAGTTTAAGTGCTTTGGTGTACTTGCATTTTAAGGGGAAAATCATTGAAGGAGTAGTATAGGTGGCTGCGTGGTACCTTCAGTAGTGCGATTCGGCTTCGATACTCCTAACTGGTACAATTAGCCATCGAACCCAGCAGTCCAAAGTTACCCTACAGCAGCAATATTCGCACCTTAATCCTCGCTTGGACATCGCTGGTCCCCGCCTTCACGTAACACTGGCGTTCCAAATCAGAGACCAGTTGAATCTATGTCTCTCTCGCAAGAAGGTTTACTTCTGACGAGGAATCGCCGGTGATGGACGCGAAACCCAACGTGGCCACGGCAAAGCAACGAGAAATAACGAACAGCTCACATCTTGACAGGATCAGCTTCCGGCCGAGTGGGAGTGCGGCCTCCAAGACCGCCGCATAATCAGCAACCATCAGCTCCTTCCGTGATTTACTCTTTTGATGCCGAGCAGACATGAGGTCACACCATCCAGTGCCGCCATGTTGCCTAACACCATGTCGTGCAGCACGGACAGGTCGCCCAGATCGTCCATCGCGCCGGCACGTATAACTATGTTATTACTCTTTGAATGGTAACGGCATCTTGCTAGGCCTGTGGCTGTATTTCCTTTAGCCAACGTCGATATGCTACAAAATCTGCTGTCCGAAGTGATGATTAGCGCACTGTCAGCACTCAGCATACAGGTACGGGAGACGCTGACAAGCTCGGATCGCCCGATTGCCAAGAAGGGGTCCAGGGGCCGAACAGTGGTCGACAGGATGGCGCCGTTACCCCAGATTCACAAATGCCTTGCAGTGGAGGTGGGCACTGCCAGCTGTCCACCAAGCACACTTAAACCATCTCAAGCCAAAGTACCTGCCACCGTAGTGCGTCAGGTTTTGCGCCATCTGTACAGTGCAGCGCACATGTACATCATTTATCAAGAAGCAATCAAGCCATCTACGTCGTCTATGCGACTGCTATCTCATGAAAAAAGGAGCAGAGCTTCGTTTCGTATCCCAACCTATAGAGACATACTATTCGAGAATTTGCAAGTCATGGCCTGACATTCTTTCGATCCAATCCAGCCTACTACGCTATTCTGGACTATTTCACGCACTATCGAATAGGAGCGGGTTTCTTTGGTCATGTGTACTCGGTTTCCTTTCCTGATATTTTCTTCCACCCTCGGTTCATCTTGGCATTCGGACGTTCAGGACCTTGGATGCATCGCTGCAAGGTGACATGCCAGATGCCTAAAATCAAGCGGTACTATGCAGTATAATGCAGCGGTCAGTCACTTTCAAACATCATGCATTAGCCTAAGCAAATGAGGACGAGATCGCCAATTGGCAGGCGGGGTCGTCAGGAGTCGAACATGATGAGCACGGCTACGGCCAAACAGCCGACGATGAAGCATCACCGACAACTCTAACGAGCACATGGAAACTGGCCAAAAAAAAAAAAAAAAAGCCAAAAAGTTCCGATATAACTTCCGAGTGCCGACCGCTTCATCTTGCCTTACTGGTGTTTTCTGAGACACTAAGATGATGGCCCACTGTCGCCCTCGCACTAACAGACACTCAAGTGGGCGTATGTCGAATTTGGCGCATCGATGATTTCGCTACCTCCCTTGACAGCCCAACCAGTCTATTTTCGTCCTCTTTGTCTGCACTATTTTGTCTCAGTTCGACAGACACATATACTGCACAACTTCCCTCATGGGAGTCATCTTCTCAAGGATGGGTTACATTGGCTCAAGTCGCTGTGGTTGACAGGCAGAGGAAACAAGGCACGAATGAAACGATCCCTAGTTATACAGCTAGGCAGGGGAGGTGGGTTGGCGTTTCCCTTTCCCCACGGGCACAAGTCGCGTGCCGTGGCCTCGACCTCCCCCCTGCCGGCTCTGCAGTCCAACTAAGCAACGGTCAAGACAGGGATTGGAGGGACTAATATGCCCTGGCTTGCCCACTCCCCCATCTGTTGGCCTTCCTCTTGATGAATTGCTCCGTACGCCCAAACACCTAGACTGGAACAGTGATTTGTTTGATCCCTTGATATTTTTTTGTCTCTCACGAAGGCGGCCAAAAAGCAGAAGTCGGTACGACAGATCTGGTGGGTTGGAAAGTTATAGGAGGGAAAAGCCAAACCGAACAATAGGCTCGCCTTGCCGCAACGAAGAACAGTGCGGCCAAGCATAAAAGCCACATCCTCGGATGCTGCCGTAGTCGGAACGTTTGTTCGGATTTGGAAAATCTCGAGGCTTCTTCCCCGTTAGCCCAGACGGTGCTGACTGCAGGGTGAGCTCATCCCCTTTGGGGCTCTCAGTCATCACAGCCAGTCTTGATAAAGGGACAGGCAACCTCATCTTCTTGACCGTTCTCCCTTGTTGCCTGGCAAGGGTCTGGACTCGCTTCCTATCTTTCAGCCAGGCTGTCCCGAGTCGCAAGACACCAGTTGTGTGTCTTGTATCACGCTCGCTCTCCATTACTGTTTCCAATGGGAACTCACCTGAAAATGAGCTATGCGCGGGAGCACAACTTTACCAGGACACTGCAAACCAAACAGCCAGTCAAACCGAAGCCGCGGACACAACACCAGGGGCACTTTGACCCAGATGAACTAACGCGGCGATTGTATCTTGTCCTTGCGGAGCAGAAAGCCCACACGGAAAAGAAAAAGGCGAGACACGAAGAGGCCATCCTAAAGGATGCCAGGTCGTGGACGAGGAGGCAGTTCGGTTATAAGGATGGAGGAAAAAAGTCATCGTCCAAAGAGGTAGTGCCAGAAAGGACCTCTTCTACCAAGGACGAGTCGTCCGGGAACCCGGTTCCTCCGTCGTCATCAGAGAGAGCAGCAACAGCATCGGCAGGCAAGGCACGAGGAGACCCACCTTTACGGCAGCAGAAGTCTCTCAAGCTCAAGGTCGGACCACCAGCAGCTGCGAAGGAGCAGGACACCCCAGCTTCGAAGCCTATATCCATACCAAAGACGTCTTCCTTAACAACGAACGGAGCCTATCACCATGTTCCTAAAGAAGCCGCCAGGCAGTTCACCCGTACCACCACCGTGGACGGCATGTCCTCCAATCCCACGGCCGGCGGTGGCGTCCTCACCAAGATCGCTCTCAAACATCAACACGCCGGCCGCACGCAGACAGGCAGCGTCCTAACCAAGGCTCTGGAATCCAACCGTCGCGCCCGTGACCGCCGCGCCATTCTTGATGAGACCTCCTCGGAGGAGGAGGAAGCCCAAACGCCTCCAGAGTATCGTCACACCTTTCAAGCCGAACTCCTCCGTGTTGCCCTCCCACCCGACCAAAGAAGAAACAGCACAGGCGAGATCCTTCACCATGCGGCACGTCCATCCTCAGATGAACAACCTCGTCGATCCATGGTGCTTGTGGACTCTCTCACCGAGGCTTTAGCGGAGGAGGCTAGTGTGTCACCGTCTCCTCCGCAGGCGAGGGAACCCTTGAGTCCTACCGAGGTAAATGAGCACCGGGTCGATTGGACGCAGAGCGATGAGATGTATGACGGCCCTAAGATTCAGATGCAACAAGCCGAGGTTCCCGCCGCAGTACAGCAGAGGGCAAGGACAGGGCTGGGACCACTCTTGCGGAAGGCCGATAGTATGTGGATGATGAAGGGAAGGAAGGGGAGTACCGGAGGGAAGACAACAGAGGGAGGGGCAGAGTTTGAGAGGGTCAGGAGTGAGTCTCCGACTAAGAGTGATAAGAGTCCCAAGAGTCCCAAACCTGGGGGTGGAGGGTTTTTCGCCAAGTTCAAGGGGAGGGGCTAAGGGGTCTCTAGTGGTGTTGAGGAAAGCAGACGAACCGAGGGTTTGCATGGTGCGGGAGTCGCATAGTTGCATAGAGACAGTTTTCAGTACGATTACAATAACGATAATGTATGTATGTATCCAAAGCGTCAGGACGACCTTCAACCATACATCACATCGCGTATTCGGAAGAAGCAGTTGATTTGATACATCCACCCTGCCGGGCTTGTCCTAAGAGCTCTCTGCACCTATGCTAGCAATGATTGAGCGAAGCAGACGCCGGATCCTTTCCCGCGTTCTCCCGCCGTGTTACATCCCGATGTAAACACCTCTCTCAACTATGGCGTCAAGCTATCGACGCCGCATGCGCGATACCATCCTCTTCCCCAATTCTTCCACAGACTGCACGTGACCCTGTCCCGAAGTGGTGCACTTCTCTGTCAAGCTCGGCCTCTTAATGTTACTGCAAGTCCTGGCCGTAGAGCCTGTAGCGTCCCTTCTTATGGTCGTCTGACCAAAGGGACGACCTATGAACAACGCTCTCACGTCGCGGCGTATATGTCCTTTAAATTGGTGCCACTCGTCCAAACAGGCTCCCTTGTGTGCAACTCCTTTGCGTGCGGCAAAGCCTAGTGACACATGGCGTTCCCTCGGCTGAACATTCATCCGACTCGACCAGCCGCTCTTCTGGTGATGCGCTTTGGATGAGTGCTGACCGGGCGGCTCTCCCTGCCACGAATGTTCCCCTGTCCGTAAGGACTGGCCTGACACTTCTCCACTGTTCCTCCTGATAGTGAGTGATGATTATTCCACACCAGTCGCAAAAGAAAGCTCCATAAAAACAGGAGGGTCTCAATCTCTCTCTTGTTGCAGTAGACCCCTGATAACCTCCGCCTCCTCAGCCACAACCTCGGCCCGGACCGTAGCTGTCACATCCCTGGCCTGCTTGCCCGCTCTCTGTTCCTTCGCCTTATCCAGTAGGTATGTTACCAAGACGCAATACTCCCTGACTCCGTCCCCCTCTTCGCCAGGATCCATCCTCGCCTGTCTCAGCGCCTTGGCCCCGTTCCGTAGTCCGACCTGTCGTGTCCAGGGTTCTGCTTGTTTCTTCTGTCCGCCGGGAAGATGTTCCGGCCCCAGTTTCCATGGGAGTCCGCCAGGGGTTGTGGTGGAGGGCTGATCGGCTGGCGGGAGGGTGGTCCGCTGGATGCGGGCGAGGGTGGAGGGGAGGGACGGGTATCGTTCGAATAGTTTACGGAAGTCTGCCTCGTGATCGAGAAGGATTGAGAATGGGTCGGGTGGGGAGGACCGGGTTGGCAGGTTGGAGGTGACTTGCGAGGGCGCGGTTGATGGTAAGGTGTCAGGTGGGTGGTTTTCCTTGTGAGCTTTGGAGCAGGGAACGGAGCAGCTGGGGTGACAAGTCAGCATTCGACCAGACGCACGATGAGAGAAGGAGTCAGACGTACTATGGCATTTGACATCTTGGGCACTTGTATTTGCCTGGCTGGGTGTGGCAGACCCCGCATAGCTTGGGATCTCGAGGTGGTGGAGGAGGCGGTGATGGTGATGATGTTTTGGGTTCTGTTTGCGGCTTCTCTGATGAGTCTATCTGTTGTGCATCACTGCTTGTATTCATACTTGGCGTATCACGTCCGTTGTTGGGTGAGTGGCCATTAGCCTGTTCTCCTTTCAGTGTTGAGGTGCTTGTAGGCGACGCCTCTGCGCATGATTCATCCATTGTTAACCGTTCAGCAGCAGACTAATCCTTCGGCTTGGGTCCAACAACTGTAATCGTTCGGTAAAGTATCAAATTTCATGTATAGTCAACCTCTAACCACAGCGGATATCATGCATTTTCCCTCCAACGTCGTTCACTTGTCACTGTCAGCAGTCAGTAAAATGTTCTAGAATCCTGGGCCCAGTTAAACATTCTAGCAAGGGCGATAGCGAGCTTGACGATAAGCGATAAGCCTTCAAGTTGTAGAGGTAGTAATGACGCAGCTAATAAGGACCCACATAAAAATGATTTCACCTTTCGCTCAAGCTGCGTTTGTCAGCCGGCGAATTCACCACGGCAATGCTCGGAACTAGAAACTTAGGAGTTTCCGTGATCGCAAGTCATTGCAAAACGTTATTTCCCTTCTACAATTACCTTGTTCAATATACCTATCAGCACTTGATCTGATCCCACGATGCAGTCAACTAAGCTCCTGCGCGCTTCGGCGCCGTTGCTGACGAAAGCCATCCGACCTGCAGCACAACCAGTACGCCTAGCCGCGGCCGCCACCATCCTTCAGACCTCCAGCTACCACAACAGTGTGCGCAATCGCCCACGGACCAAGCAATCACAACAATGGAATACCGGCGCGGCACTTTCAAAGGTCCAGCGGCGAACAATCTTCATTCAGACTGAGAATACGCCCAATCCCGACTCCCTCAAGTTCCTCCCGAACCATCGAATCCTCCCCCCTAGCATAAAGACCACCTTCATCGAGTACATGAACCCTCGCTCTACCATCAGTCCACCATATCCCTCTCCGCTAGCCGCTCAGCTTATGGCCATCGACGGTGTAACATCGGTGTTCTACGGCGCAGACTTCATCACCGTGACCAAGTCTTCAGATGCCGAGTGGGCGCATATCCGACCTGAGGTGTTCAGCCTCATCACCGAGGCTATTACTTCCGGCCAGAACATTGTCAACGTCTCTGAGCGCAAGGAGGGCGAGGCTGGCGCGGAGGCCGAGGAGGAAGACAGCTTGGCGTACAACGAGAACGACAGTGAAGTTGTCGGTATGATCAAGGAGCTGCTGGAAACGAGAATACGACCTGCTATCCAGGAGGATGGTGGTGATATCGAGTTCCGTGGTTTTGAAGACGGTTTCGTGAAGTTGAAGCTTCGTGGTGCGTGCCGTACTTGCGATTCCAGCACGGTTACGTTGAAGAACGGTATTGAGGGCATGTTGATGCATTACGTGAGTACCACACAGATCTTTGGCAAGTGGAGAGAATAAAAAAATACGTGCTAACATAGGGGAATAGATCGAGGAAGTCAAAGGCGTACATCAAGTCCTAGACCAAGAGGAAGAAATCGCGCTTGCCGAGTTCCAGAAATTCGAGGAGAAGTTGAGGCAACAGAAGGGCAGCGTCCCACCTACTACCCCTGGACCTCACGGTCTTGACTCTGTCGCGGGCTAGGAATCCAGTGACAATTGTGAGGAGACCGGGAAGGCTGCAAAGTCCGAGGAGGTCGAGGAGCTGAAGCAGCCTCGCATCGACCCGGGGCATGAAAAGGATGTCCTGAAACAAGCCTTGGATGCTCAGGAAGAGACAGAAAGAGGGAACGCCCAACCCGAGCGGCCCTACATGGAGGAGCAGAAGGTCGTCAGCCAGCGGGATGTCATTGAGCAACTTCTAATCGACCAGCTCAGAGCTGCCAAACATCTCAAGAACAGCCAGCAGCCGAAGTTCAAGGATTTGAAGCGAGTTGTGAAAAGCCCTACAAGCGCCAAGGATGTCACAAATCGGGATGATATCCCTAATTGGCAGACAACGAGACAGCACATTGCATTGTTCCTAGGCATGTATTGAGCTTGCATCGTTTGAACTTCACAAGTGCAATACTGCGTCTGTATTGCACGATTTCCTGGTGGCGAGAGGGAAAAGGAGGGTTCATGGAAGGAGTTGTCAAACTTGTCATGCGAAAACAACCCTTCATAATACTTTTACACCCATTATTGTTCATGAGCAGGTCTGAATAAGCTTCTTGACACAACAACTTGCTTGACTCCTTCTCCGTCCATTGTCTCAGCTGAGGCCACTGGTTAGTATGCACGTTAGTACCTACCGTCCAACACTTGAAACTCCTCCTCAAACCTCAAACCTCACGCCATCCGCCTTGCCACTCACATTGTCAAATGGAGGAGACATGCCCGGAGAAACTGCTTTACTGCAACAATATGATATCACATAGCATGATGTCCGTCCCCAGACTGGAGATCACCCGCCACATGCACGATACGTAAACTTGCGGGGTGGTAGGTATCTCCGAGGGACGGGGAGTTCTTGTCGCTCTTGTGACACACTGCGAAGTAGAATGCCAAGACAGACTGATGCTGAACACGCGATCTCGGATGCAAAAGGTTGGCTCTACTCTTTGTACTTGCTAGTATGTGTCGGACTATATCTACAAGAGGTACTGGTTACTGTACATGATAGCCATGACAGACACAGAAGCTCTGGACCCCTTCCTTCATGTGTGTGCTTGCAACTCCAAGTAGGTATCTGCTGAAGGTCTGAGGATGGAAGCGATGTCTAGATGTGGGGCTATCGAGCCGCTCGAAAGAATGAGGAGAATCCGGGGAAGGCGCGCCAACGAACGCCAACCCACGGTCCAAGCTATGATCCTTTTTGCGGGGTAGTGCTGTTAGTGCAGGACTCGTGGATGTATGAGCAAGCCATTGTCTGTAGGGTATTTTTGTAAAAGGGGACAAGCCGTCTTGTGAATGACCAATTGGACGATGCGTTTCCGGAAAAGTGGTGTTACTGTCAAGCTGGGGCCGTTTAATAAAGAGTAGATTATCATGGCTTATGCCGGGATGTTATTAGAGCTTGGCTTGTTCATCGTGCGTGTCACTTCAAGTCTCGCAGGAAAAGATGATGCGGAGGGCATTGGGTAGAATTGGGCGCCTGTGCTAGTCCTATTGTCTATCGTATTTTGAAAGGCAGTGGTATGTTCAACGATTCTCTGGATTCATCACTAAGACGCCCCGTATCTGCCTTACTGGCCTAAGGCGTCTACGCGATCTAGCATGGAACAGGCCTGGGTGGAAGTTGTTTGCAATATTCGTTCGGGCCGCCGCGCGTGATGTTTTGCAGCTGCTAGGTCGAGCCCTGGGTGGACGATTGGTGCACTAGACGGCGCCTAAATGCCTACTTGACGGGAAAACACCCAATCACTGCAGGAGCGTAGCAAGTCAGTGTTATCTGTCATTCATGTGTGACCGGAGCACGGCGGTGGCGTCATTGACACTCGATGGCCATGCCGTTCAACGTCGCTCAAAGAGGGAGAACATGGAGTCGAGGGTGTTGTGATGCAACGGTGTCTGGTAGCACAACGGTGACAATGGCAGCCCATCGTCCCGTCTGGACGTTGCTCCCGAACGGTCGACTGCTTGTAAGTAAAGTCGGCAACCATCAGTTTGTTGAAGACCCCACCGGCAGGTTATGGTATGTATCCCAGGCTTAGCCTGTGTACTGTATGGTGACTCTATGCATGCTGCGTCGCCCGTCATAACATGAGGGACGAAGCTGAACTAGGACGCAGTGCCTTTCCGTGTGTACCAATTCTAGGCCTTTTGACTTGGCTATAATCAGACATACAGCTGTGGCTGTTGAAAGAAGCATGCTCTGTAGAGCGACTCTGATACCACCTAGGCTTGTGACTAATGTGCCCTAGAGAGGACCGGACCAGATTTATTGGCTGAGTAGACATAAGGAGACATGATCGAGATCTATGAATGGATGCGTTAGCGCTATTCCAGGTTCTATTGGTTGCCCAGGCATCGTCAACTTTGCAACATTAGCGGCCGTGATTATGGGATGCGTACCCGTAAATTATCGCCAAAAATGGGCAGATTCAAGCCCCTTCGAGATGTATTAGAGCTTGCCAGAACTAATACACATACTGGAAATGGGTTATGCTGAGATGAGTCTGAAGGATACCAACAGGTGAGAGACCTCAGCCAGTAACGAGTCCGGAATACCAAGCGGTGGCCGGAGGACCGTGTAGCAGCCGTTAGATATTTGCCAATCATATACTTGCATTGTCAGACGAGAAGGTAAGATATGTGATGATAGCCAGATACAGATCGCTTCTGTCGACGGGCACAGCAGACTGGGACTGCAAGTTGGGATGCGATGCCGTAGGGGTTCGTCGTTCAAAGTGGAGTGGGTGATCGCCCTTTTCCAGACAAGTACGGAGAGAACAACCTGGAAAGACATGGCCAGATCGTCACTCGGAGGTTTGCCGTGTCGAACATGTTGTTGAGCACCATTGCGTCAACAAGGTGGCCCGTTGTGATCAACTGTTGGACCAGGGCAGGTCAGGGGGCCAGGTCCCTCTGTCCAGGATGGAGTGTAATCACGTTGGCGGACCCACTTGGAATGCGGACAGATAGGGGTCTCTGGCACCACTAACGAATAGGTACGTACTTCCCAACACGTTAGTTCTTGAGGGGTAAGTATCATGCGTACTAGAGGTACTGACTTCCGCCACCACTCTTGAGAGACGAAGAATTGCGAACCATATTGATCATCTACTTCATAAGATTCGCGTGCACTAGCAGGTTACACGATTGCAAGTGGATGCCCTGTCCCAAACAGGACAATGTAGTATGCGTACGGAACTTAGTAGGGCAGGAACCGAAACACTACCTGTACCTGCCGTGTTTACGTACCTATGGATGTGGATGCTGAAGATTCAATATACCTACCAGTCTACCTCTTTCTACTACGTACGTCAATGCCTCGGTACTTGTTGTAAGTAGGTAGAATGGAGAAGAAGACTGGCTTGAGATACGCGTTGAGACAAGGCCGGTGTAGATGGGTTTAGAACTTAAAAAGGGCCTCCAAATCAACGCGCTACCAACGTGTAACAGCTGATAGCTCAATCATTGCAATTGCTGCATCCGTCGAACCCAAGACTGACAACCCTGGCCAGCCAATTGTTCGTCGCGTCTATAGCCGGTTCGCAGTCCAAGTTTCGGGGTCGCTTTTTAGCTTCACAATGGAGTCAAGGACCCTCAGAAGGTGGTGTGTGGAAGGAAATGCAGCCAGTGGCCGTCGGGCGAATTAAGAGCTCTCCAGCTTCCCCGCTTCCGCCTCGACCCTACCATTCCACTCTGGACAACTCCACCACAATCCACCTGGCACTACCTTGCCTGAGGTTACAACCACCTCCATCCATTCGGCGCGCGCTTCATCTCATTCTGTGACTTTTAAAACAAAGGACCACACCTTACCACCACCTCAACTCAACTCCAGCTTTTCCCCCTCTCTTTACTATCTGCAAGTTCGCTTCACGAGCCCGTCTCCAACATCATAACTATTTCCCTCTTCACCTGATCGCAAGGCAGGCGGGTGGCCAGTTTCGAATGAAGCAGCTCAGCATCACAGTTCTGCCTTCTCATACCACCTTTCTCAACTGAATATCGCCAACCCCTCCCTGACGTTGAGGCCGCTGCATTCTTGTTGGTATTGTGGCTCGGCAGCTCTCCGTTTGGTTAGTGGCAGAAACACAATGGATCGAACCATCTAGTTCGGACTGAATACTCCATCGCCAATATTCAGCGCATCTCAAGGGGGTCACGGAGGAACTGAACAGCCTGCAGGCCAAGCAATCTGCCCGTTATCGTTTCATCCATCGATCGTCTCAACCATATCGGGTTTGAGGCTCTACCATCTGGCATCCTGCGTCTTCAGTTTCTTCGAGCACGCATAAGTTCCAGTCTCCGGACTCGATTTTATCTTTCGAAAATCGAGAGCAAGAGCTCCTCTAATCATTTCCATTAATTTCAAACCCATACAACGCCAGATTGCGCCCATCTTAAGAGACTAGACGCTACACTCTCCACTATACCGCACCATAGAGTCTGCTTTTCGTTTTCATTTCATTCGCGCTATCAATCTTGCATGCCGTACTTCGAACGTAAGTCGCCCCCTTGTTTTGGCTTCTTCCTCTTCGGGTGTGGACCCGAGGTACCTCAGTGGCGGAAAGTTTCCAAGATGCGATCCAAGACGCGAAGCATGAAGAATGCCATCCTCGACTGCCAAGGCACAACAGTGGATGGCCTTGTCTGGTGGACCTGTTCTCGTCCTGGTTACGCACACAGGCCGTTGTGTCAACGGCCGGTAATGAGCACCGAGCTGTTGGGAAGCACACCGCATGTGTATTTTTCAGTTCAGACTCATCTATGTTCCAGAAGGTTGAAAGCTAACACGCATTTCAGATCAAGTACTAAATAGTGGTCTCCTCAGATAGAGTCTATTGTCGATGACTAGCGCATTTCCTTCTGCCAGTCATAGAGGTTTGCCGTATTTATCGCCTCGATCCGAGCCAAACCGAGCTTCAACATTACCTAGTGTTGGAGAACTTCACGCCACCACCTCGGCCGGATCTGAGTCCGGACGTCTTACTCTTCCTTGTCATCGGTTGTCCTTCTCCTCGAACGGGAGAAAGCCTCCACCATGAGCTCCGGCAATGCAACCAGCAGACCCAGCGGGCATCCCAACACGGGTCCACTGAAAACTCAAGCAAACTTCAAGCTTCAGGGTCGCCAGTCCACTCCCGATTCGGAAGCACTAGTCAGTTCTGATGAAGAGCCTTATTTGCGTCATAACGACTTGGCTTCGACCGTCCAGGCACCAAAGCCCCCCGTACGCCGTGCTTCATGGCTGCAAAATGATGCCCCTCAGGTATCGACGGCATCTCTTGCCAGAAAGGGATCCTTTGCCGGTAGCTCTCTGTCTCCGACCACATCGTTACCACCCACTCCTTCTGCCGACCCTGGTGGTGCTATCTGGGGCTCTCTCCCTGCATCGAGCACAGCCATTGGCCGTGCAGGTGGTGGTGCTACTGGATCTAATCCGTCATATCCGTGGAATCCCTCTTCTGGCATATGGAATAACGACAGAAAAGACGCATCCTCCCGTCTCGCGGAAGTTGTGCCCTCGCCGACCACGACCGTACCACCGAACATCAACAGCACCTCTGGTCTGTACGGCGGAGACCTGAACCAGTCTTCCCCAACAACACGGGATCAGGGATTTACCTCGCCCATTCCCTTCCAGTTCCCGCTTGAACCCTCCCTGAAGAACATACGGTCCCTCTCCTACTCCGTGGGGCAGAGAGACCCTGAATCATTGGATTCTTCCTACGTATCCAGCAGAGGCCGCGTCAACCGCCCGCCCTATTCCGGCCTGCAACATCGTCCTTCTCGGCCTAGCATGCTGAGCGAGATGGCCAATGATGGATCCGCATTGGGCAAGGTGGACGAGGATGAGGACGACAACAGCAGTGGGTCCCTGCAGGGAAGTCGCTATATGACTGCCGAGCAAAAGAAGATCGACCAGCTCACCCGGGAGAACGCCCTGCTGCGACAACAGCAGCAGCAACGCCTCCTACGACCTCGAGCTTCGACCGGCGCATCGTACGGCGTCAATAGCGGTTTCTTCTCCGGACCTCTTCCCGAGGAGTCGGATTATGCCGTTGATGAGCTCGACGAAGGGGCCGCTGGGCTGGATAGAGATGTGCGAGATCCGAGACGGGAAATGATCCGACGGATGAGCGACTTCCCTATCGCGCCTCTGGCGTCGTCGAACTACGGTGGCGCCTATGAGAAGCGCAACCTCGCCAATGCGAAGAGGGGAATCTGGCAGTCGCAGCTGGGCTTTACCGGAATTGGTGAACTTTCTCAGAGCAGACGACATTCCTTCGCCGATATCCCTATTCCCCAGCGCCATAATTCGATTGTGTCTCTTGGCGGTGACTCTTCCATCGGACCGCTCGACCAAGCCCTACAGTCGCAAGAGGGCCAGCACGCTCAGGATGCTTACTCCTCGTACCCGGAAGGTTCCGCCAATGCGGCATTGGATAACCCTGTGCAGGCCTACTTTACCGCTGGAGGAGCTCTCGGTTCCACAGCTCATAGCAGCTATCCTAGCCACCAGCAGCAACAGCACTCTGCTCCACTTGACAACTTGTATCCTTACAACGGCAACAACAAATTCTATGGACAGTATCACCGGCCCGTCTCGCCACATCGTAGCTTGTACACGATGCAACCTCGTCCTCACCAGTCTTTGCACATTGTCTTGTTCAAATGCAACAGACCGGACGTGTTTTACATCCAGGAAGGGACTGGCTTGACCGTCAAACCCGGAGACCTGGTCATAGTAGAGGCCGACCGTGGCACCGATCTGGGGACTGTGGTCAAGGACAACGTTGACTGGCAAACTGCCAAAGAGCTGAAGGAGCACTTTGCGGAAGAGCATTACAAGTGGCTGATGATGTATGCTGATACAGCTGGTGCTAGCGTCACGGCGGCCTCCACCGGTGCCACGAGTGCTGTTGGTGGTATGGGACCGCCCAACGGGCATCACATGCAGGAGCCAAATAACGGCGAGCTGAAACCGAAATTGATCAAGCGCCTTGCGCAAACACACGAGATCCAGAACCTTAGGGACAAGGAAGGCAGTGAGGCCAAGGCGAAGCGTCTTTGCATGCAGAAGGTTAAGGAACATAATCTCAACATGGAGATACTGGATGCCGAGTTTCAGATGTAAGTCCAGGCTGGTTCCGAGGGAAACAAGATTCATAAGATGCTGACGTACAGTGGACAGGGACTTCAAGAAGCTGACCTTCTACTATTTTGCCGACTCATACATCAATTTCAACTCGCTTGTCACCGATCTTTTCAAGATCTACAAGACGCGGATCTGGATGTCAGCTATCAACCCTGCGTCCTTTGCGAGCCCCTCCCTCGGTCTGACGGCTCCCAGTGGCATTGGTCCAGGAGCGGTTAGTATTGATCTTCTGCAACAGCTTCAGGAACGCCGTCAGAGCACCACGCAAACAACGGACAAGGCTCCCACTGTCACAATGTCTGGTCAAAATGGCGCTCCTCGAGGTCTTCGAGCATCCAACAGTAATCCTTCCTTCAACGACACGTCCGTGAACCCAAGCTCTGTCGCCTCGTCGGCTTATTCCATCAACGCTATGAACTATCCCTCTTACAATCCATACGGTGCTCCCTTCAGCAACAATGCGCGAGTCCCTGCTGTGGACTACGGGTCGATGATGCAGACCCAGGACCAGTATATGTCAGCATATACCCAACCCCACGCCTTCCAGCTTGGACAGTTCGGTCGTGGACGGTTCCCGACAAATACCATAAGCAATGCTTACCAAGGCCAAGGCTTTTCACCCATGAGGTCCGAACAGGACATGTTCAGCGCTTTCAACGGGTTATCGCTGAACGGCCATCAGTCGGCCGGGAGCGGCTTATCAGAAGGACATGAACATCCATCGGCCGGGCCCTAACGGCCGACACAGCGACTTCCAGTAGCACCTGAACCTCCAAACTCTTTTCATCGTCTACTTTACGTGTTCTGTTGCTACCTGTACTTGTGGCAACCTTGTCCCGTATGACTTCTGAGACCTTCTCATTCTTTTTCGCTCGTCTCAGGTCTCAACAGAAATGACCGGCCACAGAGAGAGGGGATATAGATCACGATTCATCCACGCAAGGACGAATAAGGAATACACTATCTCTCATTAACCCTGCCTAAGGATGGTGAGCCTCCAGCTGGCCATTGGCAGGCCGATTCTTGCTATCCAGTTTTGCTTTCGCTTTACTTTCAGGATGGGAAAGAATTCTTTGCTACCGGTTTGCCGACTTGTTGTTTCTAGCGCGAGAAAGTCGAGACGTTCGCCTGTTACATTCTCCATCTTCTTTACCAACTGTCACTTCATCGCGTTGCTATTTCGACGTCATTTGGGCCTTTTTCTTAACGGTTCAGCTGTTTGTTTCCTTTGGAACTGGGGCATTATTCATATAGACGAGACCTGGGTTGCGCTGCACTTCGCAAGGTGTAAAATCGAGACAAAAGTGGGCTTGTGTTTTGAACTATACATTTCCATTGGGTTAAGATCATGACGCGGTTATCAGTGTTCAATAGGTATCATACAGCATGGTTTCAGCGTATGCTTTACTGCGAAGGTCGGCTTCGCAGTGACATTCCTTGATTGTACAGAGTTTTGTTGAATAGATGACAGACATGATAGTAAAAGAATGAAACCACTCCTAATGGACTCTTCTCCCTGGTTCTCTGCGTTTCGTGATCACTAACAACAGCCTGTCAAGAATGTTATGCAACGTCTTCGAGCTTACTTCGTACGGTCGTCCAAGGTGAGGCACGAGCCTCTCGGTGAAGGGGTGGAACTGAAACTGCCAAGGCTGTCTAAAGTAGGTAAGCGGGGAGTATCCGCGCTAGTCCTATTTCTGAACTAGCACACAATCTAGCGTTAGGGCTTCGCTCCCTGGAGCTTTTCACTGCCCCAAAAATTGAGAGTGAAAATTTACACCCACAACACCACCGCACTCAATACTAACTCGGGCAGGGAACGACGACAAGCCGGTTTGTGCATCCCCATTCTCTTCTCCAGCAGGTCAACCAGGCGGCCTTTTACTTTCAATTGACGGCATTGCTAATCGTTGAGTATTCTCGATTTGCAGACAAAATGGGTGCCCTTAAGTACGTCGAAGAGCTTCAGAAGCGCAAGCAGTCCGATGTGCTGCGTTTCCTCCTCCGTGTCCGCTGCTGGGAAGTATGTTGAACAACCCCCGATCTCGACTGGTATACAAATTGTGGATGGAGCGCGGTCAATGGGCAAATGGGAGGGGTTTCATCATTCGTTTGTAGCTTTTCAATCGGTCAGAGATTTGAGTCTCGGACGGATTTGGAGGGCAGACAACGAGCGAGAGCTTGCACCCAACCATTTGCTCTACCGAGACGCTCCGTTCTTGCTATACACTCGTTGAACATTTGCTGAGAGTGCATCAATATAGCTCCGTCAATTGAACGTCATCCACCGGGCCAGCCGTCCCTCGCGCCCCGACAAGGCCCGCCGCCTCGGATACAAGGCCAAGCAGGGCTATGTCATCTACCGCGTGCGTGTCCGCCGTGGTGGTCGCAAGAAGCCCGTCCCCAAGGGTGCCACCTATGGTATGTCCCTTCTGTTCGACCCTCGCTTTTGCCATACTAGAGATGGTCGCTAACTGCCGTTTGTGTCCGACAGGCAAGCCCACCAACCAGGGTGTCAACCAGCTCAAGTACCAGCGCTCCCTCAAGGCTACCGCTGAGGAGCGTGTTGGCCGCCGCTGCGCTAACTTGCGCGTCCTGAACTCTTACTGGATCAACCAGGACTCGACCTACAAGTACTACGAGGTCATCCTTGTCGACCCCCAGCACAAGGCCATCCGCCGCGACCCCCGCATCAACTGGATCGTCAACCCCGTCCACAAGCACCGCGAGTCCCGTGGTCTTACCGCCACTGGCAAGAAGTCTCGCGGTCTCAACAAGGGCCACCGCTACAACAAGACCCAGGCCGGCCGCAGAAAGACCTGGAAGCGTCACAACACCCTCTCCCTCTGGCGTTACCGGTAGACGGTTTCGTCCAAGCGAGGGTAGCAGCATTACTGCTGTTCTGGCAGCAATTGCCACGGCGATGGCTGTCATGGTTGGAAAAAACTGGAATCAATGTTTATCAGGACTTTTCACGACAACTGGTCTGGCTCTTTGATGGAGCATGGAAATGGGCCTTGGAGTTCCGAGATAGCATTAACTTGAAGTCGCAAATGGAAAATATCCGGTGCGAATGGCACCATAGTCTTTGGGTCAAGCAAGGCGTTTAATGATATCAGGGTGCTTTCTTTCACTGTTACAAAAACTGCTCCAACCGTCTCCTCCCGACATTGCACAGTAATTGTAACCCCTTGAGCTTCCCTCTTCGACAATTGCCACGACGCATCTACTACGCCATCCACAGATTGATGTCTCAATCAATAATCCATGCGCCCGTTTACATGTTGCGTGTACATGATATTTCCGTTCAAACTAAAAGGTACTCATGAGCACACCTTGACGCCTATGTTCCGCTTCTGGCACTACTTACAGTATATGCTACGTACCTGAAAACAACAGCATTTTCCATGATTTTGAATTGTAAGTAGCTTGCTCACAAGCATGGCATCGCTGGCGACTTTTGATGGAGCGGTGCAACCACGCTCTGTGTCGTTCAGATGCTCCTTCCTCAGATCACAACGTCGCTCCTGCCCTCAAAGTTACGAGACCAGCAGAATGCAGCGCCATGTCCACTCGTCCCCTCTCCTGTCTTGAGATCGATTCAATACCTTCTCCCTCGTACACAGCATCTGTGCTGGATCCTGGCCCAAGTCTGCCGCTGTCCTTGCACTTCATATGCCCATCAGGCACTCTCTTTGCATGTCAAGACGAAAATTGCAACGGATCTCCATACTCCCTATCCGACTGCACAACGGGTTTGTGCATGTTCCAATGGCAATCGCACGGATTACTATCCACGGCAAGCCCTTGCTGGTTGACACACCATGCCACTGAAGCGGTTCGATTTAGGTGGACTACAACTACGCTACAAGACGTCACATACGATACTACGTGTCACATGTTCGTGTGTAGTTGAACTGCCTGCTTCTATAAAGGAGGATATCAACCTAGACGAGGTGGCTCGTCTGACCACAGATGGAGAGCTTTGGATGGCCAAGGCTACCGTTTGTCAGATGGACGTAACTGCTTCCATTCCATCCACGGTTGGTGGCGCTTCATCAAGTCTGGAGTCGCTCGCCAGTGCCATATCTGAGTGTCCTGTACGTTATCTGATGCGCGGCTCCTTCAATTCAGCGCTAACACCCAGGAGGTCTGGACAGAGGCTGGTATTGCACTAAGACCTGAACAACATGAATCCTCGCAAAATGGCACAACAAGGATGTCATTCATGATCAATCATCCTGGACTATATTCGGAATCCTTAGCTCCAACAGGTGTAGCCCGCGCGAGATTCGTCACCGTCAGTTTTGGGTTTGTGCTTGGAGAGAAAGCAATGAAGCAGAAGAAGAGGCGCAAATACCAGCCGCCAGCATGCAGTCACACCCCAAGTTCCGCAACGACGAGTGAGGGGAAGAGCCGACACCTCCTGCGGACTGGGATCAAGAAGGTTCACTACGCAGAACTGAATGACAACGCTGAGGACTATAGCACCTCTCGGAGTGATGATCTAGTCGCTAGCCATGATCTTACGGTCGGAGGAAGGGTCATGGTTCACCCTGGACGGGATAGCGCCGGAGGACCTGATCCGTCGCCGGAGAACTTGACCCTGCTTGTCCGCGCCGCCTTACACAGGTTCTTGGGGTGTAAGAAAACTGGCAACGGGGTGGTGTTCCAGCAAGATCTTGACAGTCCGTCGCTGGTAGACATCGCACCAGCTGTATGGAACTTGCGGTATCTCCAGGTATGACTTATATCATCATTTCCCGCTTCGTCTTCGTCGGCTGTTTGCTAACACTTGACAGGCGTTCGCCAACAGAGCTGAGCACATGGCTTTCATAACGTCGTGTCTATCCGGCTTGAATGCGGAATCACCATCCTTGAGAAGGATGAAAACCGGCCTCTTCACTGTCTCTACATTCGGCAGAGGAAAAGAAGAAATACAGGCGAGGCTACACAAGCTTGTTCACAGGGGTCTTGCAACCTCACGGGATGCTACTATGACTTTGGCAGCCGCAGTAGCAAAGTCAACTGATGAAGGTGTGCCAGAGCCTGAGCCATGGCCTACTGGCAGTATGGAAGCGCAACACGATGTTTCTCCTCCCTTGGTCCTCACCTCGGATGCTAATGCTGCCTTACCCTGGGAAGACACTATGATGTATGAGCACCAGCTTGCAGTTCAGAGGATGCTTGAGGACACTGCAGAATCACAGATGAATGTGCTGAATGAGGCAGTCTCCTTTAACAGGGACCGCAACGCAGAGCTCCTGCGGGAAACCGAATCCGACGCCGAGATCAGTTCCTACCTAGAATCTCCTGGAAGCCTGGATTGCCACTACCTGCATGAGGAGGCCATGGTACCAGAGCGTGAGATTTCTACCTTGGACAGTCATGAGTGGCTAGATCTGTCACAAGCAAGCTTAGTCTTGGATGAGACTGGACAATGCATTCCATTTGACGAGCTCGATGATGGTGACTACTCGTACCATCTTCTCCCTCTCTGACTGGCCATGGACCGGGGTCGAACTATCCGAGCAACTCGACGCACAGAGCTGGACAGGACAACGATGACAGGACGCTAAATTACCAACCAGAATTGGCAATTACTGTTTAAGTCACGCTCTTAGCTACATCACGATGCTGAACCAAGTCTCACACGTCCTCCTCAACATGCAGATTCATGTCTTCAACATTTGGCATCCTCCAGTATGAAACCCAATTGCCAGGCCTGTCCTAACAGAAAACTCGATGCGCTTTCCACCAACGCCAGAGACGCGGGACCGCTTGTGTATGCCATTTCCTCAGGAACATGTCCCTTAGTGCCTCGCATCAACCCGGCTTTTCTTCTTAGCTTCTTGCTGCCTTGGGTCGCCTTAGGCCTGCCGCCACGGAACTCAGTTTCTAGCGAGCAGCTGGTGGTTTATTGCTGCCCTTTTTGTCCGCAGGCTTCTTCTTTTCCTTCTTCTTCTTTTGCTCGGGCTTCATGGTCGCAAAATGGATATACCAGATCAAAAGGCACTGAAGCGTAATGGCCAGCAGAACGATGATCAGAATGGTGAAGAGGATGGGCTGGTCGTTAAGCACGGCTACTGCCTGGGGCGTTGCGCCGATGGAGCGAAACCAGTCGAATTGGCCCATATTTGGTTCTATGCGGAAGGACTTGTTTTCGTCAAATCGATGTGTGTGACTTCTGCGACTCTGCAACTCCTGCACTGGAGCTGTTTGTACCTCTGTGTACAGGAGCTAGAGAACTTTGATGTTGAGGTATGATAGGAAGCAGCGGGTGTAACGACGCCAGGCTCAGGCGAGGAATTAGAAACAGTATGAAGTGAACAACAAGACGATCAACGTCGGCTTTTGCGGAAAGAATGAGCGTGGCGTGTACAAGCAGACCGGTGGTTTGAAGAAGTCAACACCAAGGGAAGTATGGTGAGAATGCAAATAGAGAGGAAAACTGCACGTTTATCTTACCGTTGTGACTACGCGGCGAGGCCATCTTGGCGCTCATCTGAAACTAAGAATGTCATTTTGGCCAGTTGCCCCTGTTATCTTGAAGTCTCATGAAGCTTGTGGGCCTGGAAAGGGGGGCTTCAATTTGGTGTTTGAGTTTCAGACTTGTCGAGGATGTCGAATGATCGTGATTAGCTAAGCCGGCATCGGCGCATTCTGAAGGTAAGCTACGGACAGTCACGTGCTGCGGCTTCCTTAAGCTCCGGTCCAAGTGCCAGCTGACGGACCGCGACCGACCGCCAAAAAATTGTAAAGCTTCCCGCAGTCTCGCAGACAAGACTGACGATCCCGGAGCTCTTGTACCACGACCCGGTCCCCAACTTTCCCTCCCTGACCGACGCCAACTGGGACCTGGCAAGCCACTCCTTCTTTTAGGTTTGAGCCATGAGTGTGTCGCATCCTCTAGCCAGGAGGGTACTCTCCCGGTGTCTGGCCTCGTCTTCCTCCTCCTCCTCCCTCACAGCATCCGCAACTGTCCCGTCGACATGCCGACCTTTCCACAGCTCCGTGCCCCTCGAGGCACGACGAAGACCTCGCTTCAAGAGCGTGCGCGCCGATGAGCTTGGTCTAACTACGCCCGAAGCCGTAGACAATTTTTCCAAAGAAGCGTTCCCCGACTTCACACCCGAGGAGAAGCAACACCTTGAAACGAAATATAATACGCAACAAATTGCTTCCATAGAACTTGGTGAATCCGCGATTGATCCACATGACCTGGCGATACAAGGTCGCCTGCGCAACGACCCATACCGTTTGCCATACATTGAGGACTTCAGCGTGATCCGACCCGTCATTGACCACCGGGCCAAGACGAAGCTGTGGCATAACCCGAGGTCCAGGTTCATGAATCTGGAAGAGTTCACGGAGGATTTGATCCAGTGGGCGAAGAAGTTCTTCCCTGAGCACGGCAAAGAGGCCAAGACGCTGAAGGACTTCGTCTGGGACGAGTACAAGGAACAGCCCGAGGAGGCATGGCCCGAACAGGCCATGAAAAAGGCTAAGAAGGGATATGAGGAGTACATGAAGCAGGCGGAAGAGGAGGGCGTCATTGACCTGGAGAAAATGGGACCCAAGGACCTGGACGTGCTGGATTATCTCATGAACCGTCACACCCTGACGGACGGACGATATCCTGACCGGGGATCGAACTCGGCCCTCGTCCCCGGACTGCCGAAGGAAATCCCTGGCGTGGCTGGGTTGTACAACCGGAACGTCGACCCCGAGGACGAGGGGCTCGATGATGAGGGCAACTACACCGATTTGAAGAAGCAAACAGGCATGTCCCTGCGGAACATCATGCAGATCAAGACCAAGCAAGTGGTGACTCGGTACGTGTCTAACCAGACACGTCTGGGCAAGATTCAGAGCATACACTGCATGTACATTGCAGGAAATCAGAATGGCTGGCTGGGCGTGGGCAGCGCCAAGTCGACGGAACCGAGTATAGCGAGTTTGAAGGCGAAGCTGAACGCTATCAAGAACATGCGCCCTATCCCGAGATATGAGAACCGTACCACGTATGGTAATGTTGAGAGCAAGGTTTCAGGGACGATTGTGAGGTTGAGTTCTCGGCCACCTGGTACGTGTTTTCCACCTCTACCTCTATTCTAGATCCCAGAGCAAGTGCTAACGAGTCTCAGGATTCGGTCTCCGCGTCCCCTACCGCATCTTTGAAATGGCTCGCATGGCGGGTATCAGCGATCTGGCCTGCAAGATTCCCCGATCCCGCAACCCCATGAACACGGTCAAGGCCGCGTATCTTGCTCTCACGAACCAGCCAGACCCGGAGCAGATTGCTACGGGTAGGGGGAAGAAGTTGGTTGATGTGAGGAAGGTGTATTATGGTGGTGCTGTAAACTAGTGATACCTACTCTTGCCGGTATCAACTGTAACATAGCTTTGTATAATGTGGAGAAGCGATGTAGACCAAACTCTGGTCTTGTAGCAACTGTGCCTGTAACATAACATGTTCTGTTGCATTTGGACTCTGTAAGCTGAGTCGGGGTATCGATAACTTCCTGTACAACGCCTAGCCCCCCTGTCCGTATACATCTGACTGATATCGTGCCCTGAAGATCGGTCTACCTTGCCCTGTTGGCCACCAACTAGAAATACCGAGTGAAACAAGGATGGTTCCACACAGGATACGTCCTGAACACAGCATCATTGAGAGGTGTTCCCGCTCCAGGTGACCAGCTCACCGCATCCTTTCCACTTCAGTCAAGGTTTATCATTCATGACTTTCCTTCACCCCGAATACTCCTGCTGCAGAACGATCGAGTACACACTAGCCTTCAACAGAGTAAACACCAGACTCGTCTTTCGCTCCAGTTCTCGCAGGCCGTCCATGATCTCTGTTGTTGGTCTGCTGGAGAGATCATCTAGAATTTCGGCCAGCTGGGGAGGGGACACGTTAGTGTGATTGGGCAGCGTAGGAGAATATGAGGTGAAGCAGGAAAGTAGAGACAACGGTGAGATGGAATGATCGAAGAATGACAAACCTTCTTCATGTTTTCCGCCAGCCGCTCATATTCCTCTATCACCTCTTGTTCGAGGGGTGAGAGCTCTGGTTGGGTGATGTGCAGGTCGAGGAGATCTGATGTTGGCGGCTCCATTGCGTCTTTCCTGTTCTGCTGATACACCACGTTTGGCCTTCACAGACTTGTATTGAGGTTTCGGCAAGGTATGTGGCCAGTAGGTACGTTGAGATGTCGGTACGGTCACTGCGTTGTATGGCAGTTGTGAGCTGGGTGTTGATATTCCATTGGTGCATAAAGGGCGCCCCACCTTGACCTTGTGAAAGTCGGTAAAGTTTGACTGCAATAGTATGATTCGGGATTACTACATGCAAAACACTATCAACAAGGCTTGAATGTAACATGTAAGGCGTAAACCGTCCAACTCTAATGCCTCAAATGCTGAAATTATCAGCCTACAATATATCACGACCCTGAGAGATTAGTCGAGCGCCTTAGGAAACCCCTCGTAACCTACCAGAGCGCTTCCCGATTCATCGACCAGCAGTTCAGTACACCCTGCCTCACCCGGTCAGGCTGTGACTTCTACTTAGGACAACTCCTCCTGCACTCAAAGCCCATGATGGCGTCATGGTAACCGCCTATGCAGTGTAAGTGCTATTCGTGAGGGGCTGCAAATGTGACGCTCAGAGAGACTCGGCGCATATTTGACAGATTGTTTACCTCCTAGACCAGGTGTACTACTGTATGGTACGGGAGCTGGACTCTGGCAGGCTGGCAGCCCATGAAGAAACAACACCCAGCACAGGGGTGATGTTAGCCTTGAATGCACTAAGCACTAAGCCTTGCCAAGCTCTTTAGTGCTACATTACTTTGCCTTCCCTGTCAGTCCTGTCAAGCACAATAACTTTTTTGTGGCAATAAATACCATGGAATCTAATAAGCTCGATTACTCCATGGCCCATGATCTGATTTTGTGGTTTGCCCAGGCCCAGGACCTTCGTGTGCTGACACTCTCGCTGGTTGGTTGGTTTGAGCACAATTGGATCATATGGAAGGCTATAACCCCCGGCAGCCAGAGTCGAGGACGGACGTGGTGTGCCAATCCTTTGCCAAATCGCCGAATGAGAATTCATGAAAGGAATGGCAGGTTCGATTGCTGCTTCTGCGAGCTTTTCTACTCGTTTCTCTCCGTTGTCTTGGAGTACCTACGTTTGACCGATTCGGGAGGATTCCTCAATCCAAACTCCGCTGTCCATCAGCTTCTTCCGGTTGACCGGACATGGTCCGATTCTCCTGTCTGTCTTCTCCACAAACTTGTTGGTTTCCTCATTCCTAAGCAGTTCTCGGCTTGCAGTCCGTACGTAGCCTGCTTAGAAACATCCCAGAGTATTGTCACTAGTTTCTATCACATGCTTCGTAGCTGTCTCCTCCCCGTGTAGTACCCAATGGCCATTAGATTAGTGCCGTACCTCAGGTAAGTAGTCGGTTCAGTTGGGCTTGGCACCCTCCGTTACCGCATCATATGAGCTTCTCCGCTTCTCCGCACTCAGTCTACCTGTCAGCTGTACTCCTATCAGTTCGAAATAAGGCAGTTTGCCGTTGGACTGTTCATCTTTCAGGAAGTTCACTGTTATGACCGTTTCAGTCGTGCAAGGTCGCTTGATCCCTGGCTGATACAGTGATACGCGAGCGAGCACCGCCGCTTTAGTGCTCCTATCATCCACAAAGGTGCTCAGCTTCTCCACAGGGTCTTTTATCAGTGGACCTAGACGCTCCTATCCGTCCCGCTTAGAGATTCGCGTGGCCTGGTTTCGGTCCGGCCAACCACAAGACATCCTCTTGCCCGAACACCCAGCTGGACGGAAGGCCCTCGGTCAACGTTGCAAAAGACCGGGAGCAGAACCCTTCTGGGCGTCTGGAGACCCCGTGGGGATTGCTTGTTCTGATCGACTTCCCGTCGCAGAAATCGAGCGGGGCAAGATCTAGAGGGGCCGCAATAACGCTACAACGTCATTCTGGTTGGGTGTTGTCTTGTACTGTCGTCGTAGCAGCCAGTGTCTTGCTGCGGCAAATCGAGTGAGAGTCCGGTCGAGCGAGTGAGTGACCCCTGATACAGACAAAGCGTATGCCTTATGACCGGCATTATTAACAAGTGATAGTAAGCGCCCGTTCGACAACCAGAGACTCGGTATTACGTTGCTCTCCTAGTTGCCTGCCTTACGGTGATTGTTCACCTGTATTCTTCCCTGGAAGCTACCATACACGCCTCCACCCTACCTACACCTTAAGACATCACAACCCAGCAGCCAGACGACTCAAGCACGCTGCAAGCCTGCGTCTTACTTTCTGGATAAGGTATGTTCATACCTCCGTTTTCGCTGTCGTGTTTATCCAGGAGTCTGAGGACGGGACGCTCGGCAGATTGGCGATCAGTTGCATCCATATTGCTCGCTCGGGTCTGCGGAGCGTTTCAACCCACTCACTGAGCCCTTGCCCACACGCAATCACTCACACATGCCTCTACCTCTTGCCTGTATCGCTGAGCACATCATATCCCACCATGAGCTAGTTACCATGCCTTGTTTGGGCTTTGCAGCCGCTTGCAGAGAGTCAGGTCCCACGTGGCAGCTTGATAAGAACCCCCGTTGATATCATGGGTACGTCTTCATCGACATGCGGCTTGGTCGGCAGTAGGGTCCCACCCGTTCTCTTCCTTCGTCATATTTATGTTCCTTATATTCTGACATCTCCTTCCGAACGCCGAGATATCCCATGCCTCACTTGGTTTCCTGTTGAGTGTTTACTTGGTTTCAAGAAAGACCGTATTCCCTTGGTCATAAAAGGGGCGTCTCCAGTGGAATGCCATCCTACTGCCTTCAAGATTGTCACTACTTCTACCGCACAGCTTTGCGCGGCTTGAACATCAGCACCACCGTTTCACCTCTGTACGCTTGATAAAATAGTCAAGTCTGCTAACAAAATGCCGACCCAAGTTCGTATTGCGACCTTGACTAGGTCTATTGAAGAGACCTTAGCGTCATCAGCGTCCACAACTGCAGAGACACCTCGCTTTGTACCGGATTTATCAAACGTCCGCTCAGTCAAGATCAGACTGGCCGATATGGCACCTGTGCAGGAAGACAAGCCGAAAGGCGGCGTGACTTTTGCCCATCAGGGGAAGCTCCCCAAGTTGCCAATCCCAGACCTTGAGGCCTCTTGCCAAAGATACCTCACTGCGCTCAACCCGCTTCAGTCGCCTAGGGAGCATGCCGACACCAGGCAAGCAGTTCAGGAATTCCTTAGGCATGAGGGACCGGAGCTACAGGAGAAACTGAAGAAGTATGCTGAGGGAAGGTCCAGCTATATCGAACAATTCTGTAAGCCACGTCCCACGAGTACACGAGGCAGACAGACTAGGGATGACTTGCTGACAGACATAGGGTACGACTCGTACTTGAACTTCGACAACCCAGTGGTCCTCAACCTCAACCCCTTCTTCCTCCTCGAAGATGATCCCACGCCAGCAAGGAACAACCAAATCACACGGGCTGCATCACTGGTGGCATCGTCTCTCGAATTCGTCAGGGCAGTGCGAAAGGAGGAACTACCTCCAGACACGATCAAGGGGGTTCCACTTGACATGTACCAGTATACCAGACTATTCGGTACCGCTCGGGTTCCCACCGAAGCCGGCTGTCAGATCGAGCAAGACCCGACCTCGAAGCACATCATCGTCATGTGCCACGGACAGTTCTACTGGTTCGATGTGCTAGACGACAACTCGGACATCATCATGACGGAGAAGGATCTTGCCATCAACCTGCAGACCATCATCGACGACGCAGCCCATATCCCCATCACAGAAGCGGCCAAGGGAGCCCTCGGTGTCTTGAGCACGGAGAATCGGAAGACATGGTCGGGTCTGCGGGACATTCTAACCCGCGAGGAGGGTTCCAACAATGCCGACTGCCTGAGCATCGTGGACTCGGCTTTGTTTGTCCTCTGTCTGGACTATGCCGAACCCGCAACAGCCGCCGCCCTCTGCCAGAACATGCTTTGCGGAACGTCACAGATCGAGAAGGGAGTCCAGATCGGGACCTGTACCAATCGCTGGTATGACAAGTTGCAAATCATCGTCTGTAAGAACGGTAGTGCCGGCATCAACTTTGAACATACTGGTGTCGACGGACATACTGTCCTCCGCTTTGCCAGTGACGTGTACACCGACACCATTCTCCGGTTCGCTCGGACCATCAACGGCGGTGCACCTACGCTCTGGGCATCCAGCAGCCCGGACCCATCGAAGCGTGACCCGGAGAGCTTCGGCGACGTGACGACCAGCCCACACAAGCTAGAGTGGGACATGATCCCCGAACTGAGCATTGCCGTGCGCTTTGCCGAGACACGCCTGGCCGATCTCATCGAACAGAACGAGTTCGAGTGTCTGGACTTCAGCTCCTACGGCAAGAACTTCATCACCTCGATGGGCTTCTCTCCCGACGCGTTCGTGCAGATGGCATTCCAAGCCGCCTACTACGGCTTGTATGGCCGGGTAGAGTGCACATACGAACCGGCCATGACGAAGATGTATCACCACGGCCGTACCGAAGCCATCCGCTCAGTAACCGACGAATCCGTCAATTTCGTGCAGACATTCTGGGCCGACCATCCCGCCGAAGAAAAGGTCGAGGCCCTGAAAAAGGCATGCCAGCGACACACCGCCAACACAAGGGACTGCGCCAAGGCGCAAGGCTGTGATCGTCATTTGTACGCCCTGTTCTGTCTCTGGCAAAGGTTGGTCGACTCTGAGATGGACAGCAGGAGCGACAGCAGCAACGGATACTCCTCTCCTGACGGTGTGTTCTCCGACCGCGGTAGTTCCGTCATCGGATCCCCAGGGAAAGACTCTCTTGACGGCTTCAGCATGGAGGAACGTATCGTCCCGCGAGCCAGGGGCGATAGCACCACCTCCCGCCGCGACAGTGCTCACCCCTTGCCATTGATCTTTGCTGATCCAGGCTGGGACAAGCTGAACACCACCATCATCTCGACATCCAACTGCGGTAACCCGTCCCTGCGACAATTCGGATTCGGGCCCGTCTCGGGTGATGGATTCGGCATCGGCTATATCATCAAAGACGACGGCATCAGCATCTGCGTGAGCAGCAAGCACAGACAGACGAAGCGCTTTGTGGACACGCTGGAGTCGTACCTCTTGGAGATCAGGAGGGTGTTGAGAATCACCTCGCGCAAGACGGGCGTCACAACGAAACATACCCGCGCCCGCGAGCTGGAGGAGATCAAGGCCCGACCGAAGACCGCGCTGGGACGGGTCAAGAGCCGCGGTAGAGTCCTCAATGCGCTAGACATACAGAAGTCGCAGAGGAGCCTCGGATCGGCGACACCGACCGAGGGAAGCATGACGATGAGTGATGATGATGAGCTGGGTGGATGTAAGTTACTTCTTTTCTCCCAAGGTCGTCAATTTGGTGTATGGGTGGCTAACGGGTTACAGATGGCTTCTTCGATGCGGGTATGCTGCTGCAAGCTCTCAAGGCGAGAGGCGAGAATTATGATACTGGCGAGACAAGGGCCAGTGAACGGGCTCAAGTCCAGGCTAGGCGGAGGGATGTGGGCAAGAAGTTGAGATTGATTGACTATTAGCTCAGTGACTTCGTGGAGTTGTGAAACGCCGGGGAACCAGGTCATGATACGAAATTATCTCAAGCAATGGTATGCGAAGCTTGCGATCAAGTGGTGTGCGCGGTGGCTGTCAATGATGCTCGAAGCGTCTCTTTGTAGTTACATAGTTTTGATACCTCCAATGTTCTATTCTTCGCCTTCATGACTGATTGGGTCTTACGGCCTTGGTATCACCCGACTTGGCTTGCCTCGTGGAGATCTCGGAGAGCCAGGCTCCCCTTCTTGAGTTGATGAGTGAAAAGTAGGTAAGGACGCATGGTTCGATTTAGGAGATTCCGGAGTTTCGTGACCAGATATATTTACGGTACAGTCGGCATTTATGCTGAATCGGTTCTGCTTAGGCAATTCCTATGTCTAGTTGCTTCAGTTTCTTTGCTCTCAACCACACCGGCTCAGCTAAATGGTGTTGCCGGCTAACGTTCCTCCGACGATGCCCTCGGCATTCTGGAAGGCTTCTCAGTATCATATAGCTTTCTCAACAGATAGCCTCATCAGTTTCTTGCTCCTGTTGCATCTCGTGCAGGATTGGTGTGAGACCCTAGCCTCTATTCCTTTACGGACAACGAGCATCCTCTTGGTTGACCCTTCCTTATGCTATGTTGAATGGCCCACAAGGTACTGCCCAAGGAGAAAATGAGTGCTAGCGGTTTCCACACGGTGATGGTCGAATGGTCTGCAGACCAACTCCGGCATCTAGCCCCCGAGCCTACTCTTTTATTGACTCGGCTTCTGTTGGATGTTATTCCTGCTACTCTTAGAGGGGTACTTTAAGGTCTGGACCAAAGTGATGGTTGCTGATGGCAGAAGAAGAAGTGAATAAACCATGTAGATGTCGAGTCATCGGTGACAGATGGCTTGATATTGTATTAGTAGGCTCATTTCCATCAGAATGCCTGGGCTAATTGTGTGGTTGACAGACACGACATGTGTATTGTTACCAAGCCTCACTACCTGAACAACGTTCTCATAAGTTGGAGTTTAGTCATTTCTTTCCATTGAATGTGCTTCAAAACACCCACTCAACAGACCGAGGTTGGGCAGTTACATGTAACAAAAGGAGACCCAGCATCAAAGCGCAAAGGAAGAAGATTAGTTGTTCCCCTCTTGTATAGCAAAACGTTCAGTAGAAGACCCAGAGGCAAAGAAAAATGCAAGAGCCGGAATATCATAATCTCTCTCTCTTCCCCTCTCATTCCCAAACGCCCCACGCTGACTTAGCAGCACCCGCCCTGTTGGTTGTTGGATACACCGTGTCCTGGGCCGACTTGCACATTTGGCTTGGTGTTGTTGGTCGCCGTGCTGCCCATGCGTTCCTTGATCTGACGAGCCATGGTCAAGAAAGCCTGCTCGACATTGCTGGCATTCTTGGCGGACGTCTCGAGGAAGGGAATTCCCAGGCTGTCGGCGAATTCCTGTGGACCCCTATGTCAATACCCCTGTTGTTGTTATCCACCCGTTTAGTTCGACGTACCTTTGCTACTTGATAATCGACCACCTTCTTGTCCGACATATCACTCTTGTTACCGACGAGCAGCTTGTTCACTCCTTCAGTGGCGTATCTGTCAATCTCCTGCAGCCATTGCTTGACGTTGTTGAACGAGTCCATGTCTGTGACATCGTAGACGACGCAGATGCCATGGGCACCGCGGTAGTAGGATGACGTGATGGTACGGAAGCGCTCTTGACCGGCGGTATCCCACTGTCCGGTAGTCAGCAATTTAGTCCGGTCTTCGCAGGCTGGAAGGCTGTGGTTGGTAGCGAGGGGGGGGGGGGGGGGGCATTTACATTTGGCAGTTTCACCGTCTTTCCGTCGGGTTGGTTGGGGGGGAT
>QVQW01000124.1:0-51650 GCA_003635345.1 Coniochaeta pulveracea | reverse complement strand
CTCATGTTCTGGCACGAAGGCAGGTATGTGATGTGAGCAGGGAAATGATCCTACGCACCAGGGGGGGCTCGGAGACGATACCGTAGTTCGACGGATAGGAGGTCACGGCCCACTCCCAGCTGAACCTCGCCCCGAACCAGCCCCAGTCCGGCCCCGGCGCCGCATCCATCATGGCGCGTCGGCAATCATACCAGTCCTTGCCGTCGAAGCCCGTGGGGCTGTAGGTGGAGCAGGAGAGCTGGTGGGACTGGTCCTCCATGGCGGGGTGGAAGAGGGTGAAGGAGAGGTATTCGCCCTGGTCGTCAGTTTGTTTGGAGAGGGAGTGGAAGGTGAAGGAGGAGATGGACCAGGACCAGGCGGTGAAGGAGATCTGGGCGCAGGAGGAGGATTGCGGGGGTGGGAGGGAGGTGGTGGGAATGGGGAGGAGGAGGAGGAGGATGGAATATGTGAGGGAGAGGGTGTACATGCTGCTGTGTCTGTTGTGAAAGATAGATCTTGGTACGATGATCGTATTGAGACGAAGGAAGATCCATTAAGATGAGGGATGAAGGCTGGACGTTAAGTTATAGATGGCGCTCGATGCTCTGCCAACATGTGCCGTGCCTCACACAAGATATGATCACCTTGCACGAGTCGCCTTGGCTCAGCTAGTACAAGTTTCTGGTGCTACCTGTCAACGAATACATGGATTGCAAAGTGATAGGATGTCGAGGCTATCTTGTGGCCCCTGGTGACCCACGCTTGACGTGTTTCGGGGTCTGATCTGTAGCACCACCTGCTAGATGGAGTTGATAAGGGCAGAAGTGCCGAACCATGTGATGTCGGAAACAGCTTCTCGGGGGCCATCATGGAAACGGTCGCTGGGAAAGATGTGAGTGATGTGCGTATTCTACCTACTCATTTTAGCATCAAGTTCTAGCAGTACAGTCCTAGCACAAAAAGAGGTGAGCCATAAACTTCGCCTCCAGTAATACCACAGCATCCATACCATAACAGACAATCCATACAATCATTACAGCCGATACCAGAATTCAATCATTGCCATGTTTCATCTCAGCATTAACCATTACGTCCTTCCAAACTCCAACAAAACTCCCCTAATCTTTTAAACGCCTTGCATACCCCTGGGCAGGGTCCAATCCCAGCCCTCGTCAACCCCAACACCGCCCTCGTCGTCGCCCTCATACCCAACTTCGACATCCGGATCCGAGCGTGGGTTCTACTCCATCTCCTCCTCATCGAGCGGCTCGACACGTACCAGGATCTCCTCCAACAATCCTTCCAAGAAGGTACCGACATCCTTCCCCATACCGACCGGCTCGGACTTGTCAAATTGGTCAATCTCCTTACAGACATGGGCCAGCTTATAGACGAGTCTGCGGATCTTCTCGTGTGCCGCCTCCGCACGCTGCTGTCGTGGTGTGAGAACACCTAGTCCACCACCGGGGTTGGAGCGGGACAGCTGTTGGAGGCGGATTTGGCGACGCTTGAGAGCTTCCTCGAGGGCGGGAAAGATGACGTCGTTGAGGGCATCTAGGTCACCGTTGGGAGACTGTGGTGCTGGCGACGGAAATGATTGCGGGACGGGAGTGGTTGTTTGGGGCGGAGGTTGTGGTTGAGAGGTTGGCTGGGTGGTCGTAATCGCCGGGGTCGAGGTGGCTGACACAAAGGGGTCTTCGGTGCTGGACCTCCCGGGTGTGGCTGTTGACTGAGCATAGCGTGCCGTCTCCTTGGAAGGCAATGCATTAGGATTGTGTGCTTGATAGGACTGCCTCTGCGGTTGCATTTGCGGCCGCTGATTGTACTGCAATTCCTGCAATGCGTTGGCAGGGGGCTGTTGATGAGGAGGTACTGGATATGGTGACCCTGTATTAGATGCCTGCTTCGGTGTCCCACCGCGGAAAGGTGGTATTTCTGGAATTTTCATGGGCATCATCTTTGAGCTGAGCCCCGACTGCTGGAAGACGGCCTGTTGCGGGGTGGCTATCCTGCCTGGCTCTGGCTGCTGTACTTGATGTTCGCCCATCTGGATTGCCGCACCTAGGTGCATCATGCCCATATCCTTCTGCAATTGCTCTTGCAAAGCCCGGTCATAGTCGGGCGAGTGCGAGACAGGCACAGGCGGCATGGGCTTCGCTAATGATGCTCGTGGGGTATCTGGCAGGAAGGGCTGAAAAGTGGATGATCTCTTTGGTGATGGTGACCGGACGTCCTTGTTGGGTGAGGGTGGTACTATAGTAGGTGGAGGGACCGGCTTCCTCTGTGGGGAGCTCTGTCTAGAGCTCTGCCTGGCTGTTCCAACTCCTGCCTCGGATGACTTGAGCGTGTCGCCCACTCCGTTCGAGAACTTGGTCGGGCTTGGTGTTCTTCTTCGTTCACCAAAGTCATCTGAGCTCTCCGAGGTTCTCGAGGATCGCGCATTGGTTGCTGATTCGTCCATGGCGTGAAGGTAACCGGGCCGATGGACCATGCCACCACGATCGCCCACCATCCGTACCGTACCGAAGTCCCACATATCCTCGTCGACCTCTTGTTCATGCTGAGCTGCATATGTCGCCTGGTCGTTCTCATAGTCCTCTTCGTCCTCGTTCTTATGCGTGGCCTTCCATCGGCTATATCTCTCGATCAGTTCCGTCAAGTATGTCGTCTTCTTCGCCCGTCTGATAAACGGATGTTTGAGAAGGTCTCGTGCACTCGGTCGGTCCTTGGGGTCCCGCTGCAAGCACAGCTCGATGAAGTCCTTGAACGCCTTGGTGAAGTTACCTTCCAGGCGCGGTGGAGGGTTCTTCGGGATCAAGAACAGGACCTTCATGGGATGGATGTCGGCGTAGGGCGGTTCTCCGTTGGCCAGTTCCAGTGCTGTGATGCCTAGCGACCAAATATCCGCCTTGTGGTCGTAGCCGCTCTGCTTGATGACCTCCGGGGCCATCCAAAAGGGGGTTCCGACAAATGTGTTCTTTTTGGTCATGGTGGCAGACAACTGGCCCGAGACTCCAAAATCCGCCAGCTTGACCTGTCCGCCAGCGGAGAGGAGAATATTGGCAGCCTTGACGTCACGGTGTAACTTCTTGTCTGAGTGCAGGTAGTCGAGTCCGAGTAGTAGCTCGCGCACTATGATAGCAATGTAATCTTCCCCGATCAAGCCTGGCTTCATGAGATCGGCGCAACTCCCGCCCGAGCAAAACTCCATGACAATCCATAACTCGGCGCCTTTCGCATAAGAGCCGTAGTACTTGGTAACATAGGGAGACTGGAGCTCGGAGAGAATAGCGATTTCCTGTATGATGTCCTCGACTTCGTCCTCGGCGCTCTCGATGTCGATGACTTTGATAGCTACCGCCTGGCCTGTTCGCTTATCGACGCTGCACCTCCAAGTCAATGATGTTGTCCGGTGCGTGCTGGGAATAGGGAGAGCGCATACCCCTTGTAGACCTTTCCAAAACTACCTCCTCCTGTAGAGCCACAATCGACACGTCAGTTATCGGCCACCGGGAATGTCACGATAGCAATGTGACGAACCGATGCAGTATTCTTTGGTGTATAGCAACTCAGGATCTAGAGAGCCTTCTGACTCCTCATAGTCCCCTTGGCGGCTCGCCATGCTGTATGATGTGGTCTAGGTATGTTTCTGTCTCGTTCCGATTCCCAAAAGTCTGGAGGATGCGCAGCCAGTATCCGATGATATCTGCTCGAGCGCGACCCTGATTGGTCTGAGGGTTTAGAGATATCGCAACCTCCTGATATGTATCCGACAGCAATGGGTAAATACAACGAGCAGACCAGGGATGATGGCAGAAAAGGACAAGATTAGACAGACGGACAGCGAAGAACGGCGCAGATGGGCAATTCGGAACGTTTTGCTTCCCGACTGGTACGAGGGGATATTATTATTACTGGAGCTGTTTTTGTTATGATCTCTTCCTCCTGGCTGGTTCGTTGCTTTGGACCAGGGCAAGCTGTCGAGGGAGATCTAATCCTTGGTTTCGGTCACTGTTCGGGGGGTACGTACTGTGATGATGGATATCTCTGGGACGGAGGGCCAATTGTTTTGATGCGGGGCAGATCTGCTAGTCCCTGTTCAAGTCGCTGGGACGAATCTCAGGTACCGTCGAATCAGCATGGGCTCTCACTTCAGGTACCAGGACACAATGAAACAGCGCGGTGCATATCAACACAACAAATGATACTCGCATGTCAATAGATCAAAAAGTCGTCCTTGTACCTCCGTTCCTGCTGTAAGCTCCAGACGGCCTCTCAATGAGCTCAACATTGAGCAAGTTCTTCTGATATCTAGGGAGGCTTATTCCTCTCCAGGGGACTTCCAGGCACTAAATGTCTACTAATACGTGCTGAATGCCCTGTAGCGCGCTCTAATGCCGATTGCCCAGCATGTCCCAAGCTAAAGCAAGCGTACCCTAACCCCTACACAGTCGGCCCTTTGTCACTGGCTCTGGTTCAACACCACCGAGCAGACACCTGCGTGATACATTGATACTGTTCAGACATGATGTTGACTTCTTGATTACTCGTCCATCCGTCCTACAAACTACTTCGGGGCAACGAGCTGTTGATGCCGTGCTTCCTCCCACAGCCCCCTTCAAGACAAGCCTTCCCTGGTGCCCACCCCTTGCCGTTTCACACAATTGATGCTCAGCATCTGGGGAGGGTGCTTTCTTACCTCGGTCTTCCCTCCGCTACAGCAAGAAGCACGAGAATATGTCGAATTTTCTCGGCGTCCTCAGCCGGACCAACTCAAGCAGGCTGCATGACCTCTTACGGCCCAGTCTGTCTGCCCTTACGATACGAATTCGTGGCGTGGCCGGAATTATGTCTGAGCCCGAGTTGGGGGATTTATGAATTTGAGGTCCGCCGGCTGACGTGAGATACAACACCAGTCGGGAAGCAGAGGACTGGGGTAGAAGAAGGAACTGTGTCAATATTACTAAGAATATGAGGATTTGTCGGGAGTGTGCTCCATCAGCCCTTGCCTCCTTCTGTAGCCTAATCACCGGCGCGCCTGACAAGCTGAAAGCCTTAAGTGTCCATGTACTTCGAGACCTAGGTCTAGTACGGAGCCACTTGTGGTGTAGCCGTCAAGGAGAGACTGACTTCTCCTCCGTGGAGGACCCTCCTAACCATCACGATGTGCAAACAAAGGAAACCGTGGTGCCGCCTTGTTCATGACCCCTTACGCCCTGACGCCATCCGCCACCCTGCATGTACCTCGTCCGTATCATCGGGAAGCCTTATGCAAAACAAAGTCAAATATGCACGATTAAGCCAACAAAAGAAAAAGCGACGTGGTTGTTGTTCATGTCCTCTCCCTAACAATCCACTTCTTCTTGGACTTCTTCGGCTTCTCTGCGTCATAGACACCGGCACTCGATATGGGAGCTGGTTGGAAGATACCCGCGCTGGGTAGGTGTACAGAGGCGGCATTACTGCCAGCGTTGGGGACCACCCGTCCGGACTCTGTCTGGTGTGAGAGACCCTTGCCAAGGGCGTATTGGCGGTCCTTGCGACGGAGATAGCGGCGTCGCCAGATGCAAGCTCCAGTCCAGATGCCGGCAATGGCAACGACGACGACAACAAGAAAGATTACCCATTGGTAATGGGTCGAGAGCCTGGGATATCGGGTTAGCAAGACGGCGACGGCAACCAAGTCCGACGTAGAACTTACCAGGAACGGTTACCCGGATCCGATTTGGATGGTGAGTTGGTCGAGGTTGCTGTACCAGTCGCCGTGGCGGTGGTCGTCGCTTCACCGATGTTCGCACAGAACCCCGTATACCAAGCTTGGATGCTGCCAAGGTCTCCTGCCGCCGTGCAGGCACTGTCGCATACACCGGCTGTGCCGGTAGAAAAGGCTGTGAGTCGGGCATCTTTGCAAAAACAGGAGTCGTAGACCGAGGCTGCGGCGGTCGCTACGGCTGGTGGCACGCAGGCACCGTTGGCATCGTAGAGGGGACCACATTTGCTAGCACAAGCCGGCAGGGTGGCCAAGGGGAACAGTGTCGTCTCTACACGGCCACGTTAGTGAGTGCAAAGCACCGGAAGACCTTCCAAAACGCACCCATTGTAGATTATTAGTTCTGCTTCGGATTGTGGCAGTTAAAGTTGTGGTGAATGGGATGCTGTAAGAGGTTGTGGATATTTGGATCGTTGAATCGTAATTGAAAGGATGGTGCACAAGTAAATGGCGTCCAACGGTGGTTGGTATCCAATCGTGAATAGTTTGAATGTGTTACTTGTGCTGATGTATGTCCTCCACGAGGTGGTTTAACAGAAACCGGACGTCCGTGTCGTTGATTGCCGTAGGCGTATAATCGTGTTTCCGAGTGGTTGACAAATGCCTATTCCACCGGACTGCTGCCCTGAACAGTGACAATTATTGTAAAGATAGAAATCGACCGAATGCGAAGTCTGTACGTTCAAAGATGGAGACGGATCCTGGGTCCTGTCGCAAATCGTCCAGGGATTATTCGAGTGCAGGGTTGAGTATGCAGGATCCAAGTCGCCTCAATCGGTTGCGATTTCCAGCCCAGTTGCAAAGCAAGCGTCCGTTTGATCGCTAAACGAAGGTTCGGTGGCTTCGACTGGAAGCAGGGATCGACTTTCTGGCTATCGATTCATCGCTCGAGAGTGGGAAAATAGCGGACAAGAAGCGAGCGTACGGGGTGAGATGTGGTTGTCGCGGAAGGGAAGGGACAAAGACAAGATCGGGGAAGTGCGAAGTGGATGACCAAGGAACCGGGCCTTGGAACGGCGGTAATGAATGATCCCCTGCTCACTGCTCAGCTGCTGATGGAAGTGGGTGAGGGAGGATGGAGAAAAATTGATCTGGGCTTTGCTGTTCGATTGGCTGGCGGGGTTGCGTGCCGCGACATTGATGGGCCGCTAATGACCGCTGCGTATGGGCAATGGGACTCTGACCGTGGACATGGGTACGTGTAAAATGTCCGCAATCAACATTCCAAGTCTCCCAGGGCCGCTGAATGTGCAATTCTTCTTTGTCTGGCCTCGAACCCGGTCTGGCTGACAAGCGATATGGTGAACTGAACCACAAGAATCAATCTTGCATTTATCTCTGGACGTGTTCGCTGGTGCTGCACTGATTTCAGCGCTTTTATTAGGGACCCCAGGGTGCAAGGGCTTCGGAAGTCAGGGAGAATAGCGGAGTTAGGACATTGCAACTGTAAGTCTTGGGAGCTTGGGCCAAGCTTCTTGGAGGCTAGAAATCAAGCGCGCCTGTTCTTGCTTCCCTCTTGGCAATCACTTTCTATCTCACCGTCTTGCTGGACAGTCAGCTACCAATCTAGCATTTAGTCAAGCACGTCAGCGCACAAGGTACTTTGATCAGCTGTTCGCGAGACATCCACCATGCCAGGGACGGCGCCAACGCTAACTGCGCCCCAAGCCACCTGTGCCAAGATTTGCTGCCCGCTAGTGGCTGCTAGCTTACGGCTGCTTGCGTCATCTAGCCGGCACTCTCACCGAGTCTTTCACCTCTGTACACCCAGGTGAGACGTCTAGAGGTGACCCGCTTAGCTGCTTCAGCAATGAGTACACCCCTTTTCCAATCCGTCGGCGTCGTCGTGGTGCCGGACCATAGGCAAAGAACCCTCACGCTGACGTGGAAAGCAAGTGCAAGCGCATGTTTGTATTTTCTTATTTTCTTCTCCTGTCAGACTTTTCGAAAACAATATTCTGGTGTCACGCCAGGAACACGCGGCTACCACGACGGCTCATTTCCCTGCATTCCTCAGCTGCTGCTCCGCGTCCCGCCGTGAAACGGACTCTCTGATACGGGCTCGGCCCGGTCAAGCTCTTGGCAAGGTTGTGACAGGATGCGACCCATCAGACGGCTCGCTGAGTCTTATGGCCGTGGCCGTGCGACTTGTGACCGTGAGAACGGTCTTTCTTGCCCTCCCGATCCCCGTCCTTCTTATCCTTTCTGGATGGCCCGTTATCGTCCTTCTTCTCGTCATCCTTCGTTGCATCCTTCTTCTTCTTCTTCTTCTTCTGCACAGTCTTGTCTCCGTTCTCGTTTTGATGCAGATCCTCGTTGGAACCTTGGATGGCTATCGCGGAGCCGTTGGGGGAGTGATCTTCTCCGGTGGCATATACGGTCTGTCCCGGCCAGGTGTCGGTGCCAGGGGCGTCCAGGATGTTATGCCACGGACCGGAGGTCCTCTCGTACCGGAGAACGGAGTAAGGCTGGCCGAAGTCGACATCCATCTGCCCGGCCATCTCCTCGGTGGCACCTTTGATGTTATTGCCGTTCTTGTTGATGATGTACTCGCCCATTGCGCTGCGCTATGTTAGCCAGTGGCCAGACGATAGTCTTGATGTGGTTGCACACACCTTTGTCACTACACTCAGCCTTGGAAATTGGTCTAATAACCTTCGTCAAGGATGTTTCGACAGGCGTATGGTCGGATCTTTGTTGTTGATCTGTCCCGGTGCTTCTGGCGTCCCTGGAACCTTTTGACAACCGGGTCATATACATCGTGGAGGCATGACTTATATCTCTTTTCCCCATTCGGCTGTCCTCCCGATGTTGGGCTTGTCCTACCCACAGAAATATCGCTCCGAACATCGCTTCCTCCCTCCGCGTCAGTCGCGGTAGTGTCATTTCTTGATGTACACCATGCTGTGTAAAGTAGCCGTCGTGGTCGTTGCACCTCATATGGGTGAGTCGATTTGGGGGGACCACATGTTTGTGAAAGGGGTAGATCATCGAACGACACTCCAGGTTGACCAATCCAGGAATTGATGTCTCCCTTCAGTACCACCTGCAGCGTGAATATCCTGTGTTATTCGGACTGTCAGCTTCCTTCGACGCTGTTGGGGTGGGGGCTCTGTGGGCTGATCTAGGCGGAATGCACCACGCAGGTCTGCCAGCAAACTCCCTCGCGAGAAGATGGGACGCGGTGGAAGGGTGCAACAGAACGGCCAAACAATCCAAAGGCACGAATAGCGAGGAGTCTAGGGCGCGGCAGATCTATCCTATTGGCCACATATCAAACCAGGTATATGAGCAGGAACAGACACCACTTGGTTTACACCTTCAAACTTGTGGAGGACGAGAACGGTCGTCAAATAGCAGCGAAGCGTTCCAAGACATGAGACATGAGCGGTCAACCAGTGTGTATCGCTTTATCTCAACCTGCGGGTTCTTGCAGCAATGTCAAGCCACATGGGCTTCATTGGGTCATAAGCTGGCCGCCTCTATGGCCTGCTTTACCGCCTCAGCTCGTGCATGAACTCTGCAGTACGTCCGATGGCGGCGATGGTATGCCACGGGCAGACGTCGACGTGTCTCGTCAAGCAAGTTAGGCGTATTGTTCTAAAGAGTCGTCGCTGCTAGGAGAGGCTTCAGTGCCAGACTTGTACTCGGGGTGCTCGAAGCGGTTTCATTACGGGCCACTTAGCTCTGATGCAGACTTGCAATCGCTGCTGGGATGGAAGATCGTTTGTATTATGCAACATTCGAATGATCTACGGCTTTCCACTGCTACAATAATAGGTGGCAAGGGTTCACAGACGTGAGTATGGTTTTCCTAGTGAGGTTGTTTTATCAGCTCACCAGTGTTAGGACACGTCGGAGCGAGCTCTCCTTTCCGGTTGGAGTGCTATGTGCTTGCTTCATCATCGACGACTTGTGGCGACCAGACGACATGCGTCGACATTTTACCATCTTCTAGGGCTAAACGTACGGGCTTCATCTCTCCCCGTGACGTGGCACCTCGGTCACTGACCTGCCAGATACGCCTCGGGCAACGCCCTCAACGTCTTGTGCCACATATCAACAACTATCGCCCCTGTCCTGTCAAGGCGGATAAGCTTTCGGCTGCTGGCATTGTGGTAAGGGCTTGTTAGTTTCAAGCCGAGACATTCATTACGCCTCAGAGTTCAAGTGTTTTCACTGTGACGAGAAAAACTAACTCAGTAACATCTCAGCTCCAAGACACGTTCCAGGAACGCCACAGAATGTATGCTTGTCAATAGCAAGCGTTATTCGACTCGCACAACATATTTGTCTGGGTGGCACCACATAAGCTTGATGAATGACAGCTCACCGTTGCATTCGGAATGTCCTATGTTTCATCCCCGGCCAACGGCTCGTCCCGGTTGGACATCGACTCACTGGATCAAGCTGGTGGGCTGATAGGCCAGGTCACACACACTTAACTGTAGGATACAGCGTAACGCCCTTTCCACCGGGTCAGGACTGGATCGGCTGTCTCTATCCTCATGTGGCACAGTGCGAAGGCAGGAGACTTGACCGGGTGTGGGGGGTCCTCCCTCTCTGCCAAACTCATGACAAGAACGCCGTTTCCAGGCTTGTCTTTTCTGGTCTCCCATCTCGGACAGCTTCTCGGATAGTCCCTTTTTTTTTCTTCATTCCTGTTGTGTAGGCTAGAAAAGAGTCGCACTGAGACGTTAGACGCGCGTACCGCACAAACAAGATACGTTTACTGCTCAACGAGAAAGCGATCATGGATCGTTGTATAACGACTCGCCAGCACACTTTCCTTGTCTCAAGCTTGATAGCTCGGCCAACAATTTCCAGATGCAACCTGCCACAATTCATGGTAGTTGACAGAAGCGGAACCCTACAACGTCACCATATCAGTCAGTACCCGAGAGACTGTCTCCTACGAGAACATGGCTTCAATGCTAAAGGATCAAGGCTGAACTATACACCCTTGAAAAGATCGCTAATGCATGTTAGACTGGACTAAAACTTCCCCTTATGTCCCCTCATCTATTTCTGCTTCTTGAACCACCAGGAGTTCTGGATTGCATTCGCCTGTAGCCTCCAAACCGGACGCCCAAGCTCAATCAGGCGCCCTCCAAAGGCCTCCAGCACATCTTCAACCCTGTCTCCACCATCCACAATCGTGGGATCCTTGCCATCCTCTTCCTCAGCCAACTCGCTGCCCCAGAACGTGGTCCTTCGCCAAGCCCTCTTCCATCGTTCCACGGCCCGTCTCGCCTCCTCGCTCTCAGGCTGGACCTTTGTTGCAATCAGGTAGAACGAGCTTTTCACCTGATGGCTCGTCTTGGCCTTGTGCACGCGGATGTTGGAGAAGCGACTGAACTTGTAAATGAGGTTGGTGGTATGCCATGCTTCCAGCCTGTGGCACAGGATGATCATCGTTCCACCAGGTTTGATCCGGTTCAAGCCAAGCACGAGCTGGGCGGAGTCAAGCCTGGTCGCTTCCGTGTTCTGGCGGTAGTCTGCCCTGTGTTCGGCGTGCGGTCGCAGGACTTGACCATCGCAGAAGACCAGGTCAGCCTTGATGTCTGGAAAGGGTCGTGTGAAGACGAACATCCCGGCGTCTGGATGGTCTTTGGGGACATCTTCCGGCTTGATCCCCATCTCGGCGGCTAGGAGAGTGATGTCCATGGAGAGCACGTTGAGGTCTTTGTGTGCCAGCAACAACTCATGACCCCCGAGCTCAGAGGGTAGAGTGATGCCGTGGAGCGAAGCAGTGGGATTGACCTTCAGTACGGCAGCTGAGAAACCACCCGGAGCCATGCACAGATCGAGGACCACCGGTCGCTGGTTGTTCCGACCGATATTTGATAGGGCTTGGGTGTGCTTGTCCAGCTCACAACCAACCGCCACCATCATCTTGAAGAAGTGTACTCTCGTCTTTGCGTTCGACTTGGAGTTATCAGCCACCTCCCTGTTCCTCTTGAAATGGTCATCGGCTTCTGTGTTCTTCCAGCCCTGGACTAGATCAGCAACGGTAAGCGGCTGTGGGTTCAAGACACCTCACCTGTTCTCTGATCTCTCGAAGATGTCTGAAGGTCTCGTCGTGTTCCAGAAGGTAGTCTTGGATGATCTTGTTACAGCTGGGGCCCAGAGTTACATCGCCATTCTCATGCGCACCAGGCGTTTGAAGGGGGTCGGATTCAGCCATCATGCCACCTCCCCGCCTAGATACCGGTTCCAGCCGTTGCAAATGTTAGTGATACAGGATGGAGACTACCGTGTGACGATTCTGATCAGACACGGAAGACAGCAAGTCGTCCGCATTATAAAGACGATCCAGCTTATTTGCCGTTTGCTCCATCTGTCTGAGTGAAGACCAAATCTGTGTTCTGGTACGACTATCAATCTGCCTTGGGCCTCAATTCAAGGCCTCAAAATGGCTTGAACCAGAGGATGTGTGCTCACCTGCCAATCAGACACTGGCCTTGCGTGACACAGCATGACTATTACTGATTTTGTTGGTTGCTGTCTCACAGACAACCAAGCAGGAAGCCATTGCCTCTGTTGCTTGGCCGCGGGCCTCCAGCATCAGACTAAGCATGCAGCTCAGTTGGACTGTTTGCAATCAATGGTAAGCTTCTCCTAATGCTCGAGGCCAAACCCACCAGTACATGTCACCGAAGCAATATCTGATCTTTACAGTCTCAGCGTATGATGAAAATGAAACATTGATGATATCAAGTTGTATAAGCCCTAGGCTCTTCTACCCTTCAGCACTCGTACTTAGTATACAGAAAAAGCCATCGCCGTGGTTGTTACAGGGCACATGAATGAGTCACGGCCAATGTGATAGTGGCAGTACTATTGAAGATAAAAGCGAAAGTACAATGCAAGAGCAACGTACCTCTAAAGTCCCTCCCCTGTGGTTGTACATGGCTTCACACGTGACTGCCCATCATACCCTCCTCTCGGATACGGTGCGTCACCCCGCTTCCAACCGTTTTTGTACTTAAACGGCACACTCGATCTCAGGCCCCTTACATTCGTTTCTACGGTATGTCCTGCTCGAAACAAAAGAACCATCGTCTCATGGGCTATCAATGACTTCTACCATGACTTCCACCAGGGCGCAGTCCATATTGGACCATCAGAGTGATTCGGGCAGCGCCACCCTCGAAGAACTTACCGTCCAGGAACCCGAGCCCGTCCTTCCTCGATGGAGAGGAGCGATGGTCATCATGGTCGTGAGCCTGATGACGCTCATGAGCACCGTTCTAAGCGGTATCCTGGCCGTGGCCCTCCCCAAGATCGCGGAGGACATCGGCATCGAGGACGGCCTCCTGCTCTGGCCCGCAAGCGTCTACTCACTCTCTTGCGCCTGCACCTTGCTCTTCTTCGGCAACCTGGCTGATGTTGTCGGCGCAAGGAACAACTACATGGCAGGCAGCCTCCTGTCCGCCGGCTGGATCCTCGCGAGCGGCCTCGCTCGCACGGGCATTCAGCTCATCATCTTCCGCGCCCTGCACGGCATCGCCATCTCCATGTGCCTGCCCAGCTCCGTGAGCATCCTCACCTCCAACTTCAAACCCGGGCAATGGAGGAACACGGCATTCGCCTCCTTGGGCGCCGCGCAACCCACGGGTTTTCTGATCGGACTGTTCATGGGCGGTGTTCTCACCGATCTTGTCAGCTGGCGGCTATGTTTCTACCTCGTCGCCGGGATCAATGCTGCTGTCCTCCTCCTGTCCGTCTACTGTATTCCTGCCGACCGCCTCGGACGTGGCACGGCGATGGAGCGCTTCCGCAGCAAGGTGGACTGGGTCGGCGTCGTCGTCATATCCGCGGCACTCAGCCTTCTGTCCTACGTCCTGGCCGCTGTCACGGTGGACATGTCCGCCATAAGCGAGCCGGCGAACATCGGGCTGCTCACCGTCTCCGCCCTGCTATTCCCAACCTTCGCCCTCTGGGTCCAGAGGCAGGAGAAACTGGGCCGCCCAGCCCTGATCCCCAATTCGCTCTGGTCCAACGCCATCTTCCGCTCCATCAGCCTCCTCTCCTTCCTCGCATGGGCCACAGTCACGGCCAACCAGTACTTCATCGCCCTCTACTTCGAGAAAGTCCAGCTCCTCTCCGCCTTCTCCACCTCCTTGCGCTTTCTGCCCCTCGTCGCGTCAGGCGTCCTCGCCAACGTGGCCACGGGTATCTTAGTCCGTCGCGTCCGCGCCGACATCCTCATCGCCGGCGCCGTCCTGCTCTCCTCCGTTACACCGCTGCTGATGGCGCTGGCGGACCCAGCGCTGCCGTACTGGAGCATGGCCTTCCCGGCGGCGCTGCTCAGTCCCATCGCGGCCGACGTCGTGCTCACCATTGCGAACCTGGCCATCACGTCCATCTTCCCGCCCGAGAAACACGGCCTGGCGGGCGGCGTCACGAACACGCTCGCTCAGCTGGGTACGAGCTTCGGGCTGAATCTCACGACCATATTGGCCTCCGCCGTCACGATCCACAGCAGCCACCCGGGAAAATCCACCCCGCAGGCCCTGGACACCGGGTATCGTGCGAGTTTCTGGGCTAGCTTTGCGGCCACGATTGTGATGCTGGCGCTCGTTTTCCCTGGGTTGGGCAAGATTGGAAAGGTCGGTGCTATCAAGTATGACTAGGCGGTATGAATGCGGTAGAGAAGCGTGGGTTAGGGATCTTGTTTTATAGGTACGTGATGTATAATCTTGGAAGAAAAGTAGGGTTGGGTTAGCGGTTTGGTCACTAGCACTTGAATCACCCTGTTGGAAGCAATTTGTCTCTGGAGTCGGTAGGGAATGTCAGATCTAGCTTATAGGTATGCTTAGAATAGAAATTGTCCCCTTACTTTCGTCTTACCACCCAGTTAACGATATCTCGGGACTAGTTACGACATGAACGAGTGATGATATAGAGCTACAGGTCATAGCTTGTGAGTGTAGCACAAGCGATGGAGGTGCATAATCAGATCACGCTTAGACTAAAGGTCCGTACGAGCTCCTATCTCTTTAAGACATCGTTTGTAACTAAGATACATACCTGTATACCAAAATAGTGAGTTTGTCCAGCAACGTTCCCTCGTACCTTATCCTGCTGTGTCTACATAGTGAACACGAAAGCACGTGTGCCATACATTATTGGAGCTTTCAGCTTTGCCCGATATCCAGATCTCCAGCCCATAAAAAGGGTCTACAAGATCAAGGAGGCGTCTTCATCCCCTTTACACCATTCGGCTTCAGCGGCGGGCTCAGCACCTTCCTCCCCACGCCATCCACCCACTCCACGCTCACGTCACGGTGCATGTTCCACTCGATCAGCGCGTCCCACTTCTTACAGGTGTGGACGGTGTTGAAGTTGGGGTGCGGCATCGAGCGCCCCTCGACCCAGTTGTAGGTCAGCAGGCTGATGTCGCCGTGGCACATGAGGGTCTGGCGCAGCATCTCGACGCAGTGCTGCAGGTGGCCCTGGACGATGTTCTCGGGCGCGCCGGCGAAGGAGCCCTCGTGCTTGTCGTAGTATTCCCGGTGGGTGGCCTTGCGCAGCAGGTCCACGCAGTGCAGTTGGTGGAAGACGTCCAGGGAGGCGAGGTACTGGCCCGTGCCGTGGTCTTTCTCCAGCAGGACCGGGTAGTCGTGGTACTCGTTGACGGCTTCCCATTGCTCTTTGGTGATACCGATTGCGCCGCCTATAGGACCTGGCTTGTCATTATTATTGCCGAACGGAGTTAGAGGGGAGGAGAGAGTGGGGTGGGGGTACCGTCTGTGATGTTGTCCCAGGCTGCGTCGACCTCGGGCCCGATGCCGGTGAAGGGCGATTTGAGGCCGAAGCTGCCTTTGAAACGCTGGACTTCATATTCCATGCCCTGGTCCGCGTCAGGGACTGCCAAAGTGAGCTCCAGGTTAGTTCTCACAGTTTGTGACGGAATGTTGGACGGGGAGAAAACGCACGCCATTGCCCGAGAAGCCTGCCGCACTCCACCTGTCGCTGGTGAAGTGAGGGCTTATGAAGGACCGTGATACCCAGCGCTGTTAGCGAGAGGATGAGCAGCGTTGCCTCCAGCCAGATACGCCAGTATCTACGGAGAAGTGACGCTCGAGGGGACATGACAAGCTTTTCCTCGGAGAGAAACGCTTCGTCCTCGCTGGTGCTGCTACTCTCTCGACTCGCGCCTCTCTCATCATGGTTGACGGGCTTATACCATGGCTGCTCCATCTTTTTGAAGGAAAGGGGGAGAGATGTTGAGATGAGTTTCTTGAGAGACATGACTGAGTTCACACAAGGTCGTGTCGTGGCTTGATGCAGAGGACAGGATGAATGAAGTGGTAAGAAGGGGTCAAGTGGAATGAAGAGAGAAAGAAGGAAGAAACTAGATGTGCAACTTAGAGGGGCATGTCCTCTTCGCTCACTCCTTGATATGTGGGAAGGTGGTCTAGCAATGGAGACTCCACATAGTTACATGGTTGATCTCGTCAGCTATCTACCTTCCACAACAAATCAGAATCAGAACCCGGTTCTTGCCCCAATCCTCCCAGAGGTTGGGAGGGATTTAGATACGAGAGAGGATATTACCTTAGTTCTTTTGGCTTCGTGCATACGCCGCGGGGAGGACTATTGGACCGTGGCTCGGGGCTGTCGTTACATATGGCGATGTACGTGATGCAACCGGACGACGAGCATAGCATGCCTACAACAAGGCATCATATCGCCACAACCACGGCAGTTGCGAGGAGTCTAGAGACTGGGGGCGTAGTTCAAGGGGGACCGTGCCGCTTGAATGGTGCGTCTGTCCATGGTCAGGCTTTGCCGATGTAGTCGGAGGTGGCCAGTTAGTTGGACCGAAGCCGAAGATCCATCCAAAGCATCGTCCAACACCTTCCTAATTTTGCAGACTTTGCATATCTGGGGGGTCAGCTCAAGTGGTCTGGCACTATATAGATGCAACACAGTATGTCATCTTGCAGCGAGCGGACCAAGACATGGACGATACAGACTTGATAATTGGGCGAGAAGGAGCGGCAGGGATGCCTGGGACTTCCGCATATCGGTGGGAAACCGGTCATGAGGACAGCAACCGGCACGAACATAAGGTAAACGCTGGTGACGCGGCCAGTGGGGGAGTGCATAAACGCCCGGACTATTGTGTCCTGGTGTGGGATGAAAGATATATGCCGTGACGGGCGAGTGTCAAGGTAGTCCAAGGCTTCTTGTTGACTGCTCCTCTGCATCCCAGCGTCACCTTCCCCATCCAACACGGCAACATGATGGGTTGCATGACATAGATTTGATGACGGACAGAGAACTTGGTTCACTTACCACAGATCCCATGACATCCAGGACGTACGGAAGGCACCCCGACCAAGGACGGAGGTTAAAAGGGGGTCATCGTGTCTTCCCATTCTCAAATTTCTGTCTCGACCCTCACAGCAAGAAGAGTTAGCAAGATTCTTCTTCTTTTTTCCCCAATCACGTTGCTACTATACCGTCAACGCCATATCTCACTAAGTTGCTCAGCTTACCCAAACATCATGAAGACCACTACCGTTCTCGCTGTGCTCGCCCAGACTCTCGCAGTCTCAGCCGCCGCCATTGGCAAGTCTCTCCCTCCACCAAATTTCCCATCAGTACATAGAGTTTCGAGATCTAACAGTTGCAGACCCTGCCATCAAGAAGGACACCGAGAACTGGAATGCCGCGGCGTGGTCCAATTTCGTGAAGAGCTACGTGGATGGTGCCGAGCAGGTCAAGCGAGATGGTGCGAACTGGAACGCCGCGGCCTGGTCCAACTTCGTCAAGAGCTATGTTGACGGGGCTGAGCAGGTCAAGGCCAAGAGGGACGGCGAGAACTGGAACGCAGCCGCCTGGAGCAACTTTGTCAAGAGCTACGTGGATGGTGCCGAGAACGTCAAGCGAGATGGCGAGAACTGGAACGCGGCTGCTTGGAGCAACTTTGTCAAGAGCTACGTCGACGGTGCGGAGGCCGTCAAGAAGTAAAGTGGGAGTGACGTCGTTCACTCTTGTCAATGTCGTGTTTGTTACCGGAAGAACAAGGGATACTTCGATTGGACTTTGGTTGTAGTTTCTCACCCCATCGCTCGCTGGTTGGGGAGGTACAGAACAAGTGTGGCTAGCTTAGGATTAGTTCAGTACGATAAAACTCAAGACGCTCCTTAAAAAATCATCACACGGCACGGCTCCAATGCACAGTTTTCGGTTGCTTTGGAGGGAATGATGTCGCCTCGTTCCGGTTTGATGCATAATGCTCTAGTGGAGATTAAGCAGGGTCTAACCGATCAACAGCCGCAACCCAACGGAACACCTGCATTAGCCTTGACCCATATTTAGCGGTTCCGTTCCGCATCTCACTACGGCGGCGGCTTAAGATCTGAGACTCTACCCTTTTTGGCATCTCCGAACGAATGTTTCAACAGTGACGCCTGCTTGTTCCGAGTGACCTTCGAGTTGCTTAGTATAGAGGGGGAGCGTTCATAGGTTGCGAGAGGGGTTTTGTTCCTCATTGGTAGGCTAGAAGTGACCACGGGGCAGTACACACATCTAGTCCGTCGTCAATGCGCACACGTACGAGGTGCGGGTCGGAGATGTACCGGGTTTTTGCGGTCACGATAGGATCAAGCGCGACAACGAGCATGCTGACAATCATCGCCACAGACTTACTACGCAGCACTATACTAAACAGGACGCTCCAGACAAGCACTGCACATGCCTTTCCTGGTACTCAAGGTTAGCGGAACCGGCTCCGACCAGTTGTGCGAGGAGCCGCAGGGAAAGTCGCTGGGCTTGGTAGGCAGGTACAACCCCATGAACCTCGTTATATGCAAGGGAATCTGTATAGGCGAGCAGAGGGCACAGAGTCTCATAGCCAATAACATTGCCCGGAAGGCAACATGACCATTGGCATTGGTGTGAGTGCCTCTAGGCAATTGTTGACTGCAACCCGACAAGTTACCTGTCAAGTCTGATGTGCGGTGCGCCCTTTTGCACATCATTTCCGCGTGTCTGCGACTCGAACCGCACTAACGGTTAACTCCCTGGAGGAGGTTCACGTAGAGGTGTATTCGCGCACGGTGAGTGAGTGGGGGGCAAACATAAGCTCGCAGAAACCTCATTGTGGCTGATATGAACACTACTACTCCGTCTATGCATACGATCCTGCCTGATGCTACATCTACGTCAGCACAGCACAGATCAAGATATGCAGTCTCACCGGTCTGAGGCGCTGCAACCTGAGACGGTACCCCCGCTTGCCATCCATCAGACATGAGCCAATGAGGCGACTGGGCTCCTTTTCCGGATCTGCGGCCCCCACAACATCAGCACCCAAGGCACGGCACTGAGAGCCAACCCGATGCCCCCAAGCAGACAGCCCGTGCCTGTGAAACCCAGGGAATCCAACATCGGCTCCACCGCCAGCGGCAGACACGCCGCGAACACATTCCGGGTGAAAGCCTGCGCGGCAATCGCCGAGCTGGCGTACGTGTGGTATGTATCGGCCAGGTAGTTGAAAACAGCGAGGTACACGCTCGAGATGCCGAGGGTCAGACAGCCGACCCCCAGCACGGGCACAATCCATGGGATGGTGGGCCTGGCTGTGGCACCGAGCCAGAAGAGGCCGACGGGGAGGAGGAGCGTCTGCCCGCAGGCGAAGACCAGCCGCGCCTCGGGCGTGCCACGTCGCCGAACGAAGCCATGGAAGCCCGACTTCGTGTCGGTGACGAGACGCTCCTGCCACACGGCCGCGACTGCAGCAATCACCGATGCGACCACCACGGCCAGGAAGCAGAGACCGCTCGCCTGGGGCGAGAAGCCATAGGCCCCGGAGAAGATCAGAGGCACGGCCTCGAAGGTCAGGTAGAGGATGGACCAGGCAAAGCTCATCCAGAGGGAGAACCAGAACACGACGCTCTCGGTAACCAGGAGGTGCATGGCCTGCACCAGGGACGTCTTGATGATGCTGGCTAGCGTACCATGTTCTTCGTCAGATTTCACCTTCCATCGCACTGCACCGGCCGTCGTTTGACTCTGTTCTTGGCCGTCCCCTTGGTCAATCGTGTCCTTCTCTGCAACAGCGTCGTCAGAGGCAACGTTGCCTGCTGCAAGCTGATCGTAGCACGCCCTCTCGACTTCCTCGTACCACATGTTCAGGACCCTCGCCTTCCGGCTCAGCAGAACGCTGCCCCTTGTCTCCGGGAAGAAGAGGAAAAGCGCCACGACCACCAGGCCACAGGTGATCGTCTGCAGGTAGAAGATCCACCGCCAACTAAGATGCGCCGTGATGATCCCCGAGACCATCGGCCCAACACCCGTTCCAGAGAGCGCAGCGCCAGTGAAGATAGCCATGGCCGTGTTACGGTCCTCAGCGACGTAGATGTCACTAATGACACCGCCCACCACCGTGCTGAAGACGGAACACGACAGGCCCGCCAGCGCCCGCGTGACCAGCAGGCCCGCGAAGGAGGCCGTGACGGCCGACCCCAGCTGACTCACCACGAAGACGACGCCCGCCGCCAGAAACAACGGGCGACGCCCCGTCAGCTCCGAGAGCGGCGCGAGGAACATGGGGGCGATGGCGAAGCAGAGCGTGAACACGGTGATGCCTGCGTACACGGACATCGTGCCGACCCCCCACACGGCCACGTACTGGGGCGCACCGGCGGCGTAGGCGCCCGGCGTGTAGGTCGTGACGAAGGTGGAGAGGCAGGACAGCCAAGTCACGAAGGACTTGCGATATGTCGACCACTTCTGCGGATCGCCGTACTTGGCGAGCGCGGGGGGAGGCGGCAACCCTTGCTCCGTCACCTCACCAGGGGGCAGATGTGCCGTCAACAGCTCTTCATCGTCGATCGCGAAGCTCAAGTAGCGATATTCGGTCTCTCCGGTGGTAAACTGAGTATGCGCAGGGGCAGGAGGCGCGGGCTCCGCGGGGGGCATGGCACTGTCTACTACTACCGTCTGTATCATTCTTTCCCAATATACGGGCTTATGCGGGCGTATGGTGCGGAGTTGACCAATACAAGGAAAACAGTGGTATGTGCAGAATCCTTCAAGGGGCAAGCCAAGAGAAAGGATCGAAAGAGTGTCGTCTCAATTGCCTTTTACATGGTTCCGATGTTAGGGCCGATATGTGGAGAGGGGGTTTTGAGTTAGTGCCCGGGGCGGCTGACGGGGAATAAGAATATGCCAGCAAAGATCCGGTCCGCTAAGGACAGCACATTCCGATTCGCCCACTTTGCTGCAAGCCCCCCTGCGTTTCTCATCGTGTAGAGTACGTCATGGTCTTTGTGTAGGCCGGTTGTGAGCGTCTGGCTGCAGGAGGGCGGAACTCATCCCGCCTGCCAGATAAAATGCGGCCCGGAGGTAAACCTCAGGACGTTGCACTTAAGCGGGCGCAAACACGCGCAAACATGTTGCTGACGATCTCACTCGTTCAGCAGCCAATGAACCGAGGAGGTTCAAGAAAAAAGGCGGGCCAAGCACCAGATTGCCGAAAGAGGCAAGTGCCTTGCATATCAAACGCATGTTGGGCCTTTTATGTTCGCTGCACTAGGAAATAAGCCCGTTGCCGCGTGTGTGTTGGTTGACAAACCCCAATGTGTTTGTTTAATTCTACCAATAAGCTTAGTCACCGTTGCAAATGCTCCCTCTGGCGGCTTGGCCGGTGTCAACCTACAGGTGGATGGGGAAGGTCCGCCTTTCGAGAAGGGGGGGTAAAGGTTTAGCCGGGAGGGAGTGTCATAACCCCCACGGCTTTCTCGCAACACCATCCAAATAACCTCGTATGCTTACGCTTTTTTAGCCATGCCCCTGGCCTGCTGTCGTATTTCAAATAGTGGCTAGGGACGGTCCGCAGTTAATTACGCGCGTAATTTCAGCCCTCCACACCGACTTCAAGTGATGACCGACCACGGAATGCCACCTGGTGGAGTTTCCGTTTCAGGAAGGCAAGGGCTTTGGTGGCAGACACGTGGGCGGACGACATGCTCCCAGCTGGTTCTTTGTCATGGCGGTTTGATGTAGGTCTAATCTCCCGCAATGCCCCAGTGGAGGCTCTGTTGTGTAGATCGCTTGGTTCGGTTTATCGCATACATGATCTCCGTTCTCCTAATAGACTACGCCTCCCGGCTATATCGACGACACAGTAACGCTGACACCTTTTCCAAGGTCATTTCTGGTCTTTGTAGGCTTGCAAGGCCGCTATATGCACTACGCTTACGCATAGAGAAGTGACGTGTCGAAAGCAGAGTACAGGACGATGTGATGGGGCAAAGGAGAGAGAGAGCAAGTACCATGGAAGAACTTGTACATGCCATGTCCCATCCCGGACCTAACTCCGCTTGCGATACAAAGCAAGGTGGCGGGAAGCAGCAGAGAGGTTGTCGCTGGAGTGGCTCCAGGGATAGAGAGTGTTTCGTGGCTGCTGAGGGTTCGAATGAAGCGGTTGGCGATATGCGGAACTGCCAGAATGGTTGTCGTCGTCGTAGACGGAGCATCACTTCCTCCCCTGGCGCCACAGGAAGCCTTGGCTGTAACCGCGCCAGTCTATGTGGACATATTCTCAGCTCCTTGGTCTCAGAGGGAAGGTGACAGGAATCACCTATGCGTACTTTCAAGCGACGGGTTCGGAACTGGAGGTCCTGGGGGTAATGGAGTTACGACCGAATCCTTCCGAAACACTATGTCTTGAGCCTGTGAGGGAGAGCAGTCTGAACTCGTGGTGACCTCAAGCTATGTATCCAGGGGGTACCTCCGTGTGCATCGGGCCATCGTTCGTTTCGTCCAGATCACGAAGGGAATGAGATCTTGTTCTGCGTTCTTGTCTGGATGGATGCAACACTGGGATAGGTCGTCATCGTTTATCCTAACACGGTGAGTGTTCCCTCAGGCATAAACCAGGGCGGCCTTCAAGAGAAGATAAATAGAGACTGCATCGTCGACTGTTCTGATCTTGCCTTCCCTTGCTTCGATATGATTCAACTTGCTCTTCGTGCTCATAGCTTTACTCGTATAGAGTGGCATACTCCATAGCAGTCTCGGGTTAAATCCACGACAGAAAAGCTTACCTGCTTCGGTTGCTGTTGTCAGCCCCTGCCTTCCACACAATGCAAACACCTGAGTCTTCTTCGGCCTCATCGGCTTCTAGCCTTTCGGGTCCCCGTCCGTACTCCGAGTCCATCTCCTCGAGGACGGACTCCCAAGCACCATCCCTCTCAGAGACATTCTGGGAAGCACAGATAGTCTCGCCTTCTTCATGCCTTGGCCATTACATCTCATCAACTCTTTCCGACACTGATAATAGCCAGACCGAGACAGTCCACCATCAACTCCAAATCCACAGGGAGCACTGTTCCCCTTCGCATCTGCTCGCGGCCCTCTCGTTGGTTTCCACCTCCCGCACGGGATCCCAGGATGCCGGCTTCGGAGTGTACTTCGGGCAGACAGCAACGGCCCTGCCGTTTCGCGTCCTCAGTAATGCCGACGCCACCATCGAGAACCTGCTCGGCACAGTCGAGGCCACGTTGTCCACCGCAATCTCCAACCAGCACTTAATTCCGGCCAAGACGCCAGATGACGATACCTCAACACCCACAAACGCCCAGCTGCGGTTGGCTGTCGATCTGACCACAATGCTTGAACAGCATATGTGCAGCGAGGAAGCCGCACTGACAAAGCCTCCCTCCAGCCCCATGCTTGAAAGATCCGCAATCGTGATGAAAGTAGCTTTTGAGGGCAACGGCCCGCTCCTGAAAGCCACTTACAACACCGGGCTGGTTACTCAGGTACGGGCACTGCGGCTGCTGTGGCAGATCGACGAGATCCTGCTTCAGCTCTCCCGAAGCCCTATCGATCGTCCTGTGAAAGCGATGCCATGCCTGAGCCCACAAGATCTTGCCCAAATCCAAAAATGGAATTCCTCAGTCCATCCGACCGTCTCTCCCGCTTGTATCCACGACACAATTGCCACGTGGGCGGAGAGGACGCCTACAGTCACTGCCATCGATGCCTGGGATGGTCTCCTCAGCTTCAATGAGCTCGATGCCTTCTCTTCCAGACTGGCGTACTACCTCCGCCAATCCTGCAATATCCTCCCGGGAGATCTGGTTCCACTATGCATGGACCGAAGAGGCCTTGCCATCGTCTGTATGCTCTCGATCACAAAAACCGGAGCCGCCTTTGTTCCCCTTGATCCGGCCAATCCCAGGGCAAGAAACGAGGACATCGCCAGAACTTGCGGAGCCAAGAGAGTTTTGGTCTCCTCCTCCCGCTCCAGCATATGCGCCGACAGAGCCCTTGTGGTCTCTTGGCAGCTCATAGACAGCCTGCCCCGGCCGCCTGTTCGTTCGTTGCCTGTCGTGAAGCCGGACAGCCTAGCCTACGTCATCTTCACCTCCGGAAGCACAGGCAGACCCAAGGGGGTGATGATCGAGCATGGGTCCCTCTCCCACAGCCTCTCGGCCCATGGCGGCGAGATCTATCGCCAGAACGCAACTTCTCGGGTCCTGCAATTTGCGTCACTGGCCTTCGACGCATCCATGACCGAGCATCTGGCGCCGCTCAGTCACGGGGGCTGTGTGTGCATCCCCGACTCCAAGACACGGCTGGGCGACATCGCCGAGTTCATCAACACGAGCCGAGTCAACTGGGCCTTCTTCACGCCGTCTTTCTTCAAGCTGCTGCGCCCCGAAGACGTCCCTGGTCTGAAGACAGTGGTCCTGGGTGGCGAGGCGATCACCAACGACTGCATCGACAGGTGGGCGCACAAGATCAGGCTCATCAACGGCTACGGGCCCTCGGAGGGGACCGTCGTGGCTACCGCATGTGTGGTCGACCCGAACACCGAGGATCGCTCATCCATCGGGAGAGGTCTTACCTGCCACACTTGGGTCGTGGATGCGGACGATCACACTTCCCTAGTGCCCATCGGTGCCACGGGAGAACTCTGCCTTCAGGGACCTTCGGTCGCCAGGGGCTACTTGAACGACAAGGGCAAAACAAGGGCTTCTTTTGTTGAGACTCCGTGGTGGGCCAAGAATGATGACGGATCTGCCAAGTCCGATCGCTTGTACAAGACCGGTGATCTGGTGAGATACGACGACGATGGCTCGCTTCGATATCTGGGTCGCAAAGATACTCAGGTCAAAGTCCGTGGTCAGCGCTTGGAACTGTCGGAGGTGGAGAGCCACATACTTTCGGAGACGATCCAGTACGCAGCGGCTTTCGTTCCCAAGGCTGGAGCGTACAAGGGCTCCCTGGCGGTCGTTATGACCTGTTGGTCCTTGAAGTCCCCAGCACCTGTGACGCCTGGCCTTCAACTTCTCGAAGGTGAAGCCGCGCAGTTGGCTCGAGGAGCTGCAGAGTCGGCCCGATCCTCGCTATCCACGAAGCTTCCCAGGTTTGCCGTTCCCGATATATGGCTTCCTATCCAGAGGATGCCCTTGAATGCTTCGGGAAAGATCAACCGCAACGCTCTCACCCAGTGGCTCGAATCACTCTCCACCAGGGTGATATCTGATGCTCACTCGTCGGGTGAAGGGTGCCCACTCAGCGAGATCACCCCAGTCAATGAAGCAGAGAGGATCATCCAGGAAGCCTGCACGCACGTGCTCGGTCTTCCGCAAGCCACAGTCCGCCTCGACCGTTCCCTACAGTCACTCGGCGGCGATTCCATCCAGGCGGTCCAGGTCCTCGGCAGGTGCCGCTCGCACAATCTTCAGGTCAACATCGCGCGAATCCTGAAGGGAGACTCGATCCGGCAGGTGGCGGCGAAAGCTAGCCATGACCTGGTGTGGTCTTTGGCGGGTGAGGAGCTTGACCAGGCGTTTTGCCTGTCTCCGATCCAGCGTCTCTATGTTGAGCACATGCCTCCAGCACCGCATTACTTCAACCAAGCCGTCGTCCTGCGGCTGAGAAAGAAGCTCGACCCAGTCCGTGTTCAGAATGCTGTGCGAGAAATCGTCAAGACGCACTCCATGCTTCGTGTTCGCCTGAGCAAGTCTCAAGCAGGGGAATCTCGTCAACTCATTCAAAGGGACTCCGACGGATCTTTCCAGTTCCGTACTCACTCGACTGCTTCGCTTGAGGAAGCTCGCGAGATCATGCAAGCCAGTCAGAGCATTATCAATGTGCAGACAGGGCCCGTGATGGTAGCGGACATGTTCGTGCTCCAAGATGACCTCCCGGTGCTATCCCTTGTGGTTTCCCACTTCTCCATCGATATAATCTCGCAGGGGATCATACTAGAAGACCTCGAAACCTGCCTGAGCACCGGTCGTCACTCGTCGTCAGCTTCAATGCCGTTCCAGGTCTGGTGCCGCCAGCAGGACGAAGAGGCCCGGAAGACCTGGATGTCGCAGCAGACACTACCCTATAGTCTGCCGGCTTTCGACTTAGACTTCTGGTACGACTCTCCCACAGATAACACGTATGGGAACGTTATAAAGAGAGAATTCCACATCCCGTCCGAGGCGACAAGGTACATCGTCGAGAACTGCGCTTCGGTTTCCCTGAGTGTCTTGGACGTCTTCCTGGCCACGCTGTTCGTGGGGTTCTCAACCTGCTTCTCAGAGCGTCAACCCCCGGTGATATACAGCGAGGGACATGGACGCGAGCCGTGGCGGCCTGATCAAGACATCTCTCGCACCGTGGGCTGGTTCACCGCCCTTGCCCCAATCGTCCTCCAGACTCCTCCCACCGACGACCTCTGGCGCACCGCCTGCAGCATCCGGCATCAGCGCAACAAGCTCCCCGGCGGAGGCCTGCCGTTCTTCGCCTCTCGCTTCGCAAACGGGCCCCAGCACGACCGCGAACCCATGGAAGTCGTCTTCAACTACATGGGCCACGACACGCACACGACCGACAAGGGTGCCATCTTCGACGTGCTCTCCGAGTTTCAGGGAGAGAGCGGAGACGACGCCAGCGACAACATGTCGCGCTTCTCCGTGTTCGAGATCTCGGCCCAGATCAGACACGGCGAGACGCATTTTACCTTTGTGTGGCCGAAGGGCGCGAGACATGCGGACAAGATCCATGCTTGGGTGGACGCATGCCAGACCATCTTGGAGTCGGCGGCACCTTGCTCGCTCCCGGGCTTGCCACGAGAGTCGTTGCCGACCTGTGATACTTCGCTCCTGCCTCTCGACTATGACAGCAGCATCTCCGTGCTCAGACACGCCGAAGAAAAGGTTTCGGGCGCCGGCGCAGGCATCTCGATGATCTGTCCTGCCTCGGCTACTCAGCAAGCCATGCTACAGTGCCAAGCGGGAAATCCCGCCTTTTACCGAACCGGTCTGCTGCTTTCGGTTCAATCCCCCACGGGCGAAGTGGATGTCTCGAGACTCATATCCGCTTGGAAAGAAGTCGTGTCTCGTCACGCAATCCTTCGGACAGTCTTCGTTCGGAGGCCTCAAAGTGATAGCCAGTTCGACCAAGTGGTTTTGAACAGCGTCGAGCCACGCATCGAGCTCGTATCAAGCCAGGAGGTTTCACCCCTACAGGCCCTCCCTGATTCCTCCAGCCCCGGATGGGACGAGCACGAAGTCCACCACAGACTCACTGTGTTCGAAGGTCGTGGCAACGGTACTACGACAGCACTGCTCGAGTGCAGCCATGCATTGATTGACCACGCGTCTCTCCAGACCATATTCCGGGACTTATCCGATGCCTACTCTGGACCGGGTAAAATGATTGATGAGAGCGTCCCCTACAGCAACCTCGTCGCATTTACCGCACGTAATGCCACGCCAGAGAGCGCTTCCTTCTGGGGCAAGATATTCTCCCACCCCTCCCCAGCAGGCTACATTAGCCAGCTTCCGTCAAGGACGTCATGGCATACCCTGCGCCAAGTCAAAGTCCCGCTCAGCGCGTCGTTCCCTGCAGCTCTGCACTCCCTTGCCCAGTGCCACGCTCTAACCCCTGCCCTGATCTTCCGCTTTGCCTGGGCCGTCCTCCTGTCCCGGAGACTACAGACTTCCGCAGTCGCCTTTGGCTACGTCGTGGCGGGCCGCGATGTCGACGTCCCCGGCATAGAGGACGTGGTAGGACCTTGTCTCAGCATCCTCGGCTGCGCTGCGCTCATTCGCGGAGATCAAACTGTTCTGCAGTGTCTGAGGGACCTCAAGACACAGTTCCTGGAGAGCCTGCCGCACCAGCAAGCGTATCTGGAGTTTGCGGCCGGCGTTGGTAGGGAGAAAGGCTTGCCCGCCACCACGGCTTGCTTTGACACGCTGGTCAACTTCCGCCGAGAGTTTGAGGCTGGAGAGGGACTGGAGAGGCCCGCGCTGGAGTTCCGTGTAATGGAAGAGAGGGATCCATTTGATGTAAGTGGTGTCTTCTGTCTGTTTGGATACGGCTGTGCTAACATGCGATGATGTAGCACGCTGTCGTGGTCGAGATCGATCACCATGCTTCCGGCACCATTGATGTTGTTTTGACGCACTGGAGGGAAGCAGTGTCGGATGACTTGGCTGCCGAGCTCTCGCAGGAGTATGCAGGTATATTGGCCAAAGTTATGGAGGTGCTGGATCAAGACGTCGCTCAGCTGCTGTAGTGCGGGTATAGGAATTCAAAATGTAGACCCGTAGGGCGGTCATGCGCAATGAATGTATTGCAATGTCTCAAGAAAATATCAAAGACTGAGGTTTCCCGGCTTGCCATCATTATGGAGTGATCACGAGGTTCATTGCCATGATTAGATTCCTGCCCCGCACTCGAGACCGAGGAGATGACGCCGCACAAGCACGATAGGAAAGAGACTCAGCAGGAGGTCAAGGTTGGGGGTTTCTGTTGTGGAAGTTGTCAGTGACGAATTGTTCTGTCCCCCCTTGTGATCCTGAGTTTCCGACTTGACAGTGGTTGCATGCTTGACGGCTCGCAAGTTTCCATGGTCAGTCCGAGCCTGTAAGACCGTAGCGCCCCAGTGCAACATGAATGTATTGCAATGTCTGGGGAAAGATCGAGGACAACCAGGTCAAGGATTCTCGGGCCTATCAGTGGCTTAGAATGGCACGCTAACCCGATTGGGACAGATGCTGGCTTAGAAGGAGTGTGGCAGACGAGCATCTCCTGGTGTAATTTACGTCCCGGTTTCCCCATCTGCAAGAATTGTCGTTACCTGTGAACTCACAGATCCTGCATGATGATCATGGACACGACCCTACGCTTCCGAGCGAGGTGTATTTGGCATGCGGTAACGTTGCTGCCTGACTCCTGGGTGAAGGATCTACAACGGCGAGATCCTTCTGACCTGAATATAGTTACATTTATACCCTGGAGATGGCTCACATGCGGGCTGCGCAGTCGACCTTCAGTGGCTGGAAGGCTTGTTTCAATCGCGGGGAAGCCTGCAAGGTCCAGAATAAAGCCGAGTGTGCCGGTACATCATCAGACAGGGGTGTTGTTTAGGTAGGATTCTTGAACCTCATGCTGTCCTTCCAGGCAGATATCGCCGAGGTGACGGGCCACGATGAAGAACATAAAATGAGATGCCTGGGACGTACTGCCGGCAGCGCGTCGCCATGCCTCAGCTAATACTCCGCACGCTGTCGTTTACTGCTTTCATTGTCAGCCATGGTCCGGACATCGTTCCTCTGGGCACTTGTTGCTGCTTCAGGAGCGTTGGCTAGCACTGTGGACGACTGTCCTGGTTACAAGGCTTCCAACGTTGTCAAGAGCGACTCCTCTCTCACTGCCGATCTCACCCTAGCCGGGACTGCTTGCAATGTGTATGGCACCGACATTGCAGACCTCAAACTAAAGGTGGAATACGAAACAGGTGAACCCCCTTTTCACCCAAAGTCTGGCAGGGGTCTTGTACTCACAAGCTACAGACTCCCGTCTTCACGTCAACATCTACGACGCCGATGAGAACGTCTACCAAGTACAGGAATCCGTGCTCCCACGACCCAAAAGTCAAGGGGTACCTGCCTCCTCGTCCAAGATCTTGTTTTCCCTCGTGGAAGACCCATTCTCCTTCGTCGTGACCAGAGCAGCTTCCGGTGAAGTCCTCTTCAACACCACCGGCCAACAGTTGATTTTCGAGTCGCAGTACGTCCGACTACGTACCTCTCTTCCGCCAAATCCAAACCTGTACGGTCTGGGAGAGCACTCGGATGACTTCCGGTTCAACACCAATGCCTACCAACGCGTTTTCTGGAATTCCGAGTCGCCCTTTATCCCTCGCAATGCGAACCTCTACGGAAGTCACCCGAACTACGTCGACTATCGCGGTGCGGCCGGCACACATGGCGTTTTTCTCCTCAACTCGGACGGAATGAACGTCAATATCAACACGACAGACTCGGGGACATTCCTCGAGTACAACACCATTGGAGGCGTTCTAGACTTCTACTTCTTCGCCGGACCAGATCCAGCTGATGTGAGCCGCCAGTACGCTGAAGTGGTGGGCGCGCCCGCCATGGTGCCCTACTGGTCGTTTGGATTCCACCAGTGCAAGTATGGGTGGCCGAGTGTGGACTATGTGAGTGAGGTTGTGGCGAACTATTCAACGGCCAACATTCCTTTGGAGGTTGTTTGGGGTGATATCGATTACATGGACCATCGTCAGGATTTCACCTTGGACCCGACGAACTACCCGTTGGACAAGATGAGGGCGTTGGTTGGGCAGCTGCACCAGGCTGGGCAGCGTTATGTGATGATGCTCGATCCTGGTATTCACCGGAAGGGTGGATATGAGCCGTTTGAGAGTGGGAGCCAGAGTGAGGTCTTCCTCAAGGCTGCGGATGGATCGTGGTATAGAGGGCAGCAGTGGGCTGGCGAGGTACGTGAGACACTGGACGATACCTCGTGATACATGGCATAGGAAGAAGGTTATACTGACACTGTCAAAAAGGTTGTGTGGCCCGACTGGCTACATCCAAACACTCAGAAGTGGTGGACGGAGGAGATCCAAAAGTTCTTTGATCCTGAGACTGGACTTGACGTTGACGGCCTCTGGAACGACATGAATGAAGGCTCCAACTTCTGCGGGGACATCACTTGTGACCCAACGGAGAAGAAGCGATCCATCAGCGACCCCAGATCCAGGATCCGAGGACCCAGCAAAACCGTTTTCGCTCGGCAGTCCACCCCCAACGGCACCCACCTCGGCCTCCCCGACCGCAACCTCTTCACCCCGGCATACCGCATCAATAACCACCGCGGCGACCTCTCCGACTCCACCATCTACACCAACAACACCAACCACGACGGCACCGCCCAATACGACACGCACAATTTCTACGGCTCCACCATGGCCCGCACCACCCGCTCCGCCCTCCTCGCCCGCCGACCCAACACCCGCCCCTTCGTCCTCACCCGCTCCACCTTCGCCGGCACCGGCGCCCACGCCGCCCACTGGTTCGGCGACAACTACTCCGCCTGGGACGACTATCGCATCAGCATCAAGCAGATGCTTGCCTTTGTCGCCATCCACCAGATGAGCATGGTCGGCAGCGACGTCTGCGGCTTCAACGGTGACGCCCAGGAGACGATGTGCGCGCGGTGGGCGGTCATGGCGGCGTGGCAGCCGTTCTACCGCAACCACGCGGATATCTCGGCGCCCAGCCAGGAGTTCTATCGGTGGGAGAGCGTCGCGAATGCTGCGAGGAAGGCTATCCAGACGAGGTATAGGCTGTTGGACTATATCTACACAGCGATAGAGAGACAGAGTCGTGATGGGAGTCCAGCTGTCAGTCCGGTCTGGTTTGTTTATCCTGGGGAGGAGGAGGCTGCGGGAATTCAGACGCAGTGGTTTTTGGGGGATGCGTTGTTGGTGGCGCCGGTTGTGGAGGATGATGGGACGGGCGTGGATGTGTATCTTCCGGAGGCTGTGTTCTATGACTTTTGGACGGGGAGGAAGGTGGTTGGGGAAGGGAAGACTTTCCGGGTGGAGGTTGCGCTGGAGGATATACCGGTGTATATCAAGGGCGGGTCGGTGGTGCCGATGAGGGTTGAGGCGGCCAATACCACGGCAGAGCTGAGGACGAAAGCTTTCGAGGTCGTGATCGCTCCTGGCTCGGATGGTAAAGCCCAGGGACAGCTATATCTTGACGACGGGGAAAGCCTCGATGTGGGGGCTAGCAAGTCAGATCTGTCGTTTACCTGGGATGGAAGCCGGCTGGCGATGAACGGCACATTTGGCTATAAGTCAGACCTGGTCTTGCAGAAGGTTACCATTCTTGGTGGACAAAATGCCACTGTCAAGGAGGGTTCGTGGAGTTTAGATGGACCGTTTGTTGTCAGTGTGGGACAAGCTTGTCGGAAGAGGAGTGTGAGGGTTGTCTCATAGCTCTAGAGCTAGCCGAGGTTGGGTAGACTGGTAACATTGTCCAAAAGTCCCAGCTACCACCAGACCACCGTTGTTAGTTGGAAATATAAGCAGTGGTACAGGCAGCCCGGGAGTGTATCTTGTCTGCACATATCCTAAGCAGCTCTGCAGAGAAAAAGAACGGGGAAACATAACGGGACAAACAATAGCTAGAGTAAACATGTGCTGTGTGACTGTTGTGTCCTTGTATGCTTCCAGGAAAGAGCTTGAGTAGGTGGTCAACGATTGTGACTACCTACAGGTAGCTATTGTGAAGGAGCCGCTGACGAAGTTGTTGGTGCCGAGCTGGGCAGTCGTGCGAGGTCTTAGGCATCATCCATTCCAAGATCTGTTCCTGCTGCAGTCTCAGAGCTGCAGCCTAGCCAAGCACGGCGAGCGTGTGACGACTATATCGTAAACCAGCCCATTGTTGTCTGGTGACCTGCCGCTAGTGACGTAGCTGCTTGGAGGATCGAACATCCAGGAACTCACCTTCGAACAACTCACAATCTTCAACAGTTAGCTGTGCCAGAACGGTCTGACACAGCGACAAACAATAGGGAGTATGCTTGGAGGCAGGTTTCTAAAGGAAACAGAGCTGTCCTACGGTTCATCATGCAACTATTGTAGGGTAAGGCACGTTCCTGGTTTCATGGAGAAGCCGCTAACTATTTGTTGCTCTCTGCGGCAATCTGATCTCCGTTCTCCACAATAGATCCCTGCTGTTCATCCACAGCCCACCTGCGCTGCGTCACTGAAACGGCCCCGAGGTCATCCCCGCAACTCCACTGAAGTGTGCCCCATCACCATTTTTTTCCTCGTCTCCTTCAACGGAGTGAGTCCCTTGCGATCCGCCATAGCTCTCCATAGTTTTTTGTGCGGGCTTCTCATTGATACTTGCGGGTTCGATCAAAAAGTCCTGCCACGAAGCTCACCCTACACTCATTGCTCCCAGGAGCTAGATTACAATTACACGTCAAGTGAGTGCCGTACGCGCGATTGCCCCCCGACCGTCGTTGTTGCGCTACAGCAAATCACCGGCGTACCCGACAAGGTGGAAGAGCAAAGCAAGCATTGCCGTGCTCGCGCAATTGAACCACGCCACATCACACCCTCCCTCCCTCGACCCGACGTCCTCTCTTCCCTCCTCGACCGGCAGGCAATACTATGTCATTTAGACAAAGAGTCGCGCGCAAAATAGGAGAGACTGTGAGCAAAGATCCCTCTACTACTACCACCACCACTTTCAAAAAGCACATCAGAGCCCCCTTGTCCGAAATGGGAGGTACGGGCAGTAAGAGACATGGCGGTCGCAAGGCGGCACCCACGGGAGGCGTGGACGTGCAAAAGCACAAGCAGCAGCGCGATAGGATATTGGTCAACAAGCCCAACGGCGGCAAGGTCACAAAGCGCATGGGCAGTGGTCTCACCTCCACCCGCAACCCGCATCACAAATCGACAAAGGGTGTCCGGTTCATGAGGAGCACTAGGCTAATGCCGAAATACGGTCACCAGCTCTCTCCTGGCAGCGCATACCTCTCATGTAAGTCACTACCGTGTCGCTCCGTCCGCCTGGCTTTGCCCTCTGGCTGACCACCTCTGCTCCAGATTACGATGTACTCCTTACCTACGAGGATATCAAGGCCCTCAGGAATGACTGGCTCACAGACAACGTATGACCCACCATATCTCTCATCTCGTGGGAAGCCATCTGCTAATGTCCTGATGCGGCACAGAACATCTCCTTCTGGGAAGAGTATGCGGCTGCAGTGCGACCATGACATTGGGCAGACGGCTAACGCGCTGTAGGTATCTTGAACGCGAGATCCTTCCGAAATACCCGCAGGCTCGCATCATTCTTCTCAGACCGACAATGACCTTTCTCATGATGAGGAGTCAAAGTGTTAAGGACATTGCATCAGCACTTCCCAGCTTCAAAGGCGTTACGCACATTTTCCTTCCGATCAACGACAACCGCGACGTACAACAAGCAGAAGGGGGTTCCCACTGGTCGCTCCTTCTAATCTCCACGCTCGACGGCGTTGCCTTCCACTACGATTCCATGAGGGGCAGCAACTACAACGAGGGCAAGATCGCCTCGAACCGCATGTCCAAGATTCTCGGAATACCGCTCCGATATCAACAACTGGACGATTGCCCACAACAGAGCAACGGGAGCGACTGCGGTGTGTTTGTGTGCGTCATGATGCGCCATCTGCTGGTCAAGCGTCTACTCGGCCATAACGCGAAAGAAAAGGTGTCCATGAGCATGGCGGATAAAATGATCGACGCGCAAGGCGCACGAAAAGAGATGCTCCGAATCATAGAATCGTTTCGTAAGGAGGGCGAAAGGCGACGCAGCATCAGTCCGGCGGCGTCATCTTCGCACACCCCTCCTCGCATAGAGTAGTCACCTGGCTGGAGGGATGAGTCTGAGAACTGGGACTTTGTTCGACGCCGCCCTCGATTCCAACCCCCTTTGAAGCGATGGTTGCAGAAGCGTTGCCAGAGACGGATGAATTTCCTGCGAGGACGGAAATTCCGGCTCAAGGCCAAGCTCGAACTGGCCTTAAGGCGCCACTATCCCATCCTGGAACAAGGGAAGAAGTTGAGACCATCCGCGACGATAAGCACGGCGCGCGGAGAGAACGGGTTCACAATCGAAGACATCCGCCGCCAGACAGAGTGGTACAGCGATAAGGAGACACCCCGGTACCGTGCATACCTCCGCACTAGCGTAGAGGAACAACAGGAATAAACAGCATGATCCCATGGCGTTAGGAGTTGAAGATGGAGGATTAGGCAAGACAGGAGGTGCCTCAGCGTGAATTTACGGCGAAGGGCATGAGATACTTCTGTTGCATATGACTTTACGTCAAAGCATCGAGTAAGGTGTACAGCGAAGGGCGAGTAAGGTGTACAGCGAAGGGGTTGGTTGTACAGCAGCGACATTTGCGCTAGAGAGAATATGCATGGCTTTTTAGTATTTTTTTTTTCCAGTTTATCAACCAAGAACTTTTTCAGGTTTTCCCAACAAACGCCGGATTCTGCTCCATCGTAGCTGATATAAACCCCCGTAACGCAGCCCATCTACTCGACGTGCTCGGCACCGGCGCCGTCGTCTCCGTCTGTGGCCCCTTGTCCTGCTCCCCCGTCATCTGCTGCAACTGCGCCAGACTCTTGCCAAACCTCTCCATCTCCCCCCGCACCAGCTTCTCCTTCTTCTTCAGCGCCCCCGGCCTACTCTTCAGGCTCCTGTGTCGCGTCTTGCCCTCCTGCCTCACTTCTCCCTCCTTCCCCTCCCCCTCCTCCTCGACGATCTCGTCAAGCACATCGCCCAGGCTGTCCAGCGTGGCGACGAGCTTCTTGTTCGGTCGTCGCCGCTTCAGCTTCTTGCTCGTGCTGGGCTTGGCGATCTTGGAGACGAAGGCGGAGTGCTTGATCAGGCGCTTGTCTTTTTTGGATTCGATGAAGGAGTCTGGGACGATGGCTTCGGGCCGGTGGGTTTTGCGAGGCAGGGTTGGGTTCGCGAGGCGTTGGAGGGCTTTTTGGCGGGCGGTTGGGCGCTTGCCTGGGGGAGCGGTGGGCGCCATTGTACTTGGGTGGGAGGTGGTGTCGGGAGGTGGAGGGCTGTGCTTGGAGATACTGCGACAGAGTGTGCCAGGAAGCGGTTCTGTAGGCAGTGTGCTGTGTAAAGGTTTGGATGGTGTGGTTGTGATGGTTTGGGAGGGCAATACTGATTGTCAGGGTCACGGTGTTTAAGTTCGAGGTCCGATCCCAACTTTTTGGTGGGGCTTGCGCTTATCACATGCATTTGCGCTTTATCACGATAAGGATTCAGATGAGCATGCATCGTCATTGCCGTTTTGAGACGGGGCGGACTCACACCCACAGCAATTCAGTCGAGCCCAGCTCTATCACGATGGGAACTGGGAACGAGACTGGTGTTGAGGCACTCAATAGCCTCATAGCGAGCAAGGAACAGGAACTCGCCCGTCTGAAAAAGCAACTCGTCGAAGCAGAAGGAGCTGACAAGAGGGCATCCGAACAAGCGCAAGAGACACCGTGGAGATGGCCCCTGAAAGCAGAAGAATATGACCGCTATGGTCGCCAAATCATCCTCCCCGGTTTTGGTACAGACGGTGAGACTTCGTAGCTCGAGTTAGTACTCCCCTCAGCAACTGACAGAATCCAGGCCAACTCCGTCTTCGCGCCTCCCGCGTCCTCCTAGTGGGCGCAGGCGGCCTCGGCTGTCCAGCAGCAGCATACCTTGCCGGCGCAGGAATCGGGCGTATAGGAATTGTTGACGGCGACGTTGTCGAAGCATCTAACCTCCATCGGCAAATAGCCCACTCCACCTCTCGCGTGGGCGTCTTCAAGGCCGAGAGTTTGATCGCTCATCTCAGAGACCTGAACCCGTTGGTACAGTATACAGCTTATACTACCCATTTGACACCTCAGAATGCGGAAGAGATTGTCAGTCAGTATGATCTTGTGCTGGATTGTACGGATCATCCTACGTCCAGGTACTTGATATCCGATACTTGTGTGCTACTGGAAAAACCATTGGTCTCGGCTAGTGCATTGAGGACGGATGGACAACTGATTGTGCTGAACGCCCCGGTGGGGAGTCAGGGGAGTATGAAAGGAGGACCATGCTATAGATGTGTGTTTCCCGTTCCGCCGCCAGCGGAGAGCCTGACTTCGTGTGGTGAGGGTGGAGTGTTAGGCCCAGCTGTAGGAACGATGGGCGTACTGCAGGCTGGGGAGGCAATCAAGGTATTGCTGAAGGGGAAGGGATGGTTGGAGAGTGAGGTCGAGGACGTCAGGCCGAGCTTGATGCTCTTCTCCAGCCCACTTTTAGGAGGGGTGAGCATGCGGACTGTGCGGATGAGGGGGCGAAGGAAGGATTGTTTTGCTTGTGGGGAGGGCTCGAAGCTGAGCCTTGCAAGTTTGAAAGACGGTTCGACAGATTACGTTGCGTTTTGTGGCGGAAAGGGAGGCGCCACGGTGAATGTGCTGGAGCCGAACGAGAGGATCTCTGCCAAGCAATATGCTGACCGAAGGACGAAAGACGAGCATCTACTGCTGGATGTTAGGGAAGCAGAGCACTTCTCCGTGGCGTCCATCGATGGGGCAGTCAATGTCCCGTTTTCGAGGATACACACGGCAGCAGGGGAGAAGGAACGCCCGTCTTGGTTGCCGCCTACTTTACCAACCGACGCGCCGATATATGTGGTATGTCGGGTGGGCAACGATTCCCAGGTGGTAACGAGGCGACTAAAGGATATCGGAATGGACGAAGGTGGAAAGAGAGTGATTGTGGACATCAAAGGGGGCATGAGAGCTTGGAAGAATGAGGTCGATGAAACCCTTCCGTTTACCTGAATCAAGAGTAACCGAGGAGGAAGGGTGCCACAAGGGATGATACGGCCCTTATACACCCCACCCTCTATTGATCTATGTGCTCAGTCACTGGGGTTCGACAATTGGTCAAGGAGCTCTCACATATGGCTCCTCCACCCTTATCCAACTCCGCCCAACTCCCAAGCCGGGCCGTTCCACCACCGCCGTTGCCAAGCCGGTGCGCCACTCTCAGTTAACATAACCTCCGATCCGGATGCCGTTAATGCTCTGCTCCAGATATTGCCAAAGCCGACGTGGGTTTGAATGGAGATCCAAACCATGGTATTGCTTCATCCGTTTATACTCGGGAGCAATGGAAGCGGCAAGCATGCATAGCGCCAGCACATTGTCGTCCACCTCTCTCCCACGCAAGAAGCCCTTGTCCCAGTAGATTACTGAATTCCATGCCCGAAAGTCTTCGTCCGGGGTAATCCCAAAAACAGTGCCATAGACTCCTGCCAAATGGAAGAGTCCCTTCATCTCATGGCTCCAGGCATGCCATTGAGCCTCGTCGGTTGGATAGGAGAGAACTTCGCTTGTCTTCAAGAGACAGTGGACCCTGCAGTTGTCTGTGGACATTTTTCTGCCCACGACAGGCTCATCAGCAACTGACTTGTTACTGTATGATACAACGACCTCAACTTACTGGGAACCAGGCTGCTTTTGTGATGAAGTATGGGATTGTTCTGGGGAGCTGAAGCAGAGGCGTTGCGACTATGAACCAAGATGACGGACACCGTTGAAGCTGCGGAAGTGCTGCAAGAGAATCCGGGTTGACGGATGTGAAGAAATGACCTGACAAATGGGCAATGCCAGCCTTCATATATCGTTCGTCGCCTGTCCGCCGTAATCGACCATTGGCAACAGCGTCACAATTTCCTACCCACCCGTGCCGCAGGCGTTTGTTTTCACATGAAGGACGCCTCTCCATATGCATATGGCACAGGGAATAGACAGACTCTTGTGTTGTTGCGGGACTAACGGGTCTACCAAGTGCACCTTCCCGGCGGTCAGAGTCGTTTGCACGCAGGACATGCTCCAACACCTGCTGTCACTCGTCACCGTTATATCTGTTTTCGATCATGGACCACTCGACTACATAGGATATGCTGTCATCATCGAGATCATCCACTTGGGCAGGCTTTCCATCGTCGCCATCATCCTCGTCGCCTCTCCATTCGGTAGCCCAGGTCTATGTCACGAAGTTAGTTAGCTCCAGACGTTGCTATGTCTCGGAGGCTGAAGACTGACCACTCCTGGCACTGCTAGTCTATATTTGAACTGTATACCATTGGCGAAAATGACCCTTCGTACAGGCTTACCCTTCTATCAGCCTATGTCAGCCACACCGCCTCCCCTCACCCAAAGAGGAGCGCAAACGCACCTTGACTTCGCATATCGGATGTACCCATCTGCCAGCCGAATGGCCGTTGTGATACTGGACCACGGGCGCCAGCTGCCCCGCCTGCTGTGCACGCAATTCCAACCCTATCGAGACCGTTTTCTGGGAGTTTGTCCAGGCGTTGATCCAGACGTCTTCTGACACCCACGTCGTCCGGACAAGGAAGAGCCCATACTTCTTCACATCCGGGCAGTTCTTCAATATCACCTTCGCGTTCTGCTTGCCCTAGCGTTGAAGGGTATCCTCGCGGGCATAGCTCTGACGAGATACCGGGGTGTTGCATAGAAGAACAGCACCAGACTCGATGGACTTCTCCAGTCCGAAGTGGACAGCTGCCGCCACCACTGTAGCGTCAGCCCCGGCGTCCAGCCGGGTCGTTGTAGACGTGACGCCTTCAGAGGTGGTCTCCTTCCAGACCGCTTTCGCGCCTGCCGCTTTGGCCAGATGGCCGGGTTTCGTGTAGCCGTGACGCTCCAGTGCTTTCCTATCGGTCAAGTCCACGATGGACTGCCACAGTCCGGTGTTATCGATATAGCCACAGACTCCAGGTCGGAGAATGTTTTCGCCGTCGGTCTCGTAGAATCCATGGCCATGACCATGGATGGTCATTGCCTCGGCATAGAGTTTTGCAAATATTGCTCTGTCCGGCATTTTCATGAAGACAAACGGCCTCCAAGCGAACGGGCTACTGCTACTGTGTCTGGATGTCAAGTCCTCGTTGAAGGGTCAGTAACAAACATATATATCAGCAATCTAGGCTTGTACCGGAGAGTCCGTTCAAATCTGAAGGGGAGACTCAACTAACTCCTGTAGGGGAGACTCAGGTCTCAGCTGCGGACGGGTAAAGAAGGCATCCAGGTGCCCTAAACAGAGCGCCGTAACAAACAATTAAAGAACGTCTGGGAGCGCCGTCACCAAGGAGGGGTGTCTACACCGTCGTTTCGACTGTGCCTGCTAAAAAAATGCTTTGCGAGGACTCCACTGGATTTCTGGTCTCTAGCAAACTGCAAATCTTCACTGCAATACAGGTATCCTTGCTTGTTCCTAGCGGACCACTGTTACCACCATCATCGGGACATCGAAAGCATGACATTCTCTCCTTCTTTATCTTGCCTGTGACTCTCCTTCCTCAGCCATTTTCTCCAGGTACTTCCAGAGGCGGATGGGGTTCGAATGGAGGCGGAGCTCTTCCCAACTAACATGCACCTTCCACTCCGGCGCAATCGAGGCAACGATCATATTCTGTGCAACAACCAGCTTGTACTACATCGAATGGGCTATCCCAGTTGATATCAAATTGACCATAGGACGTCCCGTCCGCCACCTCCGATGGATCATGCTTGAAGGCCGGCTTCATTGCGGTGAGGTTGGCCACCATGACGAGGAGACCCTTCATTTCGTGACTCCAAGCAAGCCAGGCCGCCTTGTTGCTGGGCTTAGGAAGCTTCTCGCTTGTTGTCAAGATTGAATTGACAGGGTACTTCATATCTGGTACTTGTGTTAGACCATCTTGTCCTAAGGACCTCAATCCTAGGAGACAGGTGGCTTACTGGCAATGATCAGAGATGCTGAACAATCAGCTGTTAGTGATACACTTGACTGATGGCACCTTCTGCTTTTTCGGTTCAGATGTTCTTTCTTTTCTCGACAAGACTTAGAACGCTCATCAAGAAAGAAACGACACCGATCAAGTTGGAATCAGGAAGGGACTGACTTATAAAACTTGCAACAGGTGCGTCGGTTTCCTTACGCATATTGCCTTGCGACCTGCAGACACCCGACCTTGACAAACAGCCCAAACCATTAGCACATCCAAATCAAGAATACTGGCCCCGTCCTGTTCCAGTCCAAACCTGTCCAAGACATCACCGCAAACCAAGATTGACCTCCCGTGCAAACGAGGATGACGCTTAACTGCATTACCTTTGGCATCACACAGCAGACCTCTCCCCCGGCGATTCACCGGTGGTCTAGCCCTTGGTCTAACGAACCCATGTCACAACGCGATGTTCCGGCGGACGGTCACGCCTGCAGGCATTTGCTGGCAGCAAATACGGACAAACAGGCGAGTCGGCCGTGCTTGCTTGTTTGTTCTTCAGTCCGAGGAGTAACGCTCAGAGTAATCAAGAAGTCTTCCACGGGTATCGCAGACTCACCGCTCCGGGTACCCACGTCCTTGACATGGCGAACATTTCACGTTTGCATGCCTGGGGTCTTGCCCTCAGTTTGCTGTAGGGGTAGAGCCCGTTAGAGAAGGCCTGGGTCGAAGGATGTTTTTTCCTGGGTCTTTCCAGCAAGACCGATATTTTCTCGGTCAGGATCATTGTACCTACATAGGTATCAGACTAGGCTGCAGACCGAGTATCAGGTGGTGGAGTTGGCGTCTTGCATATCAGACTGCGTTCCCGGAAATCTCCTACCTGGCCCTTATCTGAGAGGGAACTACGTTCTTGCTATGTCGAACTGTGAGGCATTAAAGGTATTGATATGCACGAATTCATCGTGACAGATTGAACTAAAGAAAGTTACATGGGGAATCCAGGCCAAGCACAAGTCTAACAGGTACCCGGGTCGTCTTACACGGCTTGGCGGAGATAGCAAGTCAAGCATGATTTCCAGCAGTGAGTTACGGTCATGCTTGTAGGTTCATAGGTATGCCATTATTTTTGTATGCCTTGATGAAGAAGCTCGCTAATCGTGCCAATCCTGCTATAATCCTAACGCCTGAACATGAGAGGATCCCTCTCGATCCGTGGATCTTTTTCTACCAGTCCTCCAAAAGTCCTGTATCACGTCCCAGAAGCCCTGTATCACTCTATAACACCTTCTTGGTCTTTTCTATCACTTTCTCCATCACTTCCGGTATGTTCAGTCCCATCACCTTGCCGTTGTCGGGTTGGTTGTTGGTCTGGCTGTTGTTGTGCACGTCGGCACTATCGTACCCTTGCTCCTCCGCAGCATCCATGTAGAGGTCAATCAGACATCCTGCCGACCAAGCTTGTGTCGGTGACTACGAGAACGTGTTAGCAAGGCCCATCCAACGGGCAGGACAAAAGAAGCATAACTCACCGAATCAGCACAGTCTTCACCATTCTTCTGGGTCAGCTCGGTAAGACCGGCCCAGACAGACTCCTCAATCATCTGTTTGCAGCCATTGAGGCGCCGGGTCACCTGTTGAAAGGCCTCCGTGCGTCCCTCGGCGTCATCCTTGGCGCGGCGGGCAAGATCGAACTTGAGCAAGGCACGGAGGAAGAAGCCCGTGGGCCAAAGCCACTCGGGACCCTGGTGGTAGTTTCTGCCCTTGCTTGTGGCAAAGTCCTCACTGTCCTCGCTGTTGCGGTAGTAAGGCCTGTAGTTGAGATCGGCAGGGTCAAGAGTGGCCATGCCGGTGGGTCCGCGAAGAACAGAGTCGGCAACACACAGGGCGTGCATAGCGTGCTGGGGGTCGAAGAGGTCGGACGCCACGGTCATGGCGATGGGGAAGTTGGGTCGGAGTTGGTAGTCCTCATACTCCTTGCCAGAGCGGTACAGGTCCTTGTAGATGCCGCGACGGTTGATGATGGGCGGGTTGACGTCGTACTTGCTGTCCTCATCGGCTGACAAGGGGACAAAGTAGCAACGCTCAAAGTTATCCTTCAGCAGACTTGCCCATGAGGAGTAGGAGATCTCGGAGCCGTCGGCCTTCTTGACACCAGACTCGGCGAACTTGCCCTCCGACTTCAGCTGAGCCACCCATTTCAGGGTGCTGTAAAGCAAACCAGTGATTTCAACGGCAGCGCCATCTCTGGGTGTTCCAGGGACACCCTTGCTGCCAGCGCGCTCACTCTCGCCCATCTTGTCCATCCAGGTACCACAGTTGTCCTGGTTGCCACCAAAGATCATGCCGTTCTCCCAGTCGACGTTGATCTCAATGTTGAAACCGTTGTCCTTCATCTGCGAGTCGATGGCTGGGCCAGCGTTGGCTTCCCGGAACTTCATTCCCTGAGCATGACGAGCGAGCACCTCCTGAATGACCTCACGGATGGTGCTTTCCTTGCTGTAGGCCCTTGGGTCATCAACAGGGAACCAAGTGTCGTCGTAAGGTAGGAATCGACGCTTGACCTTGTCGTCCAAGAGAGAGACACCATTGGGCACCAGCCGAGTGAAGTCCTGGATGCACTGGAGGAAGAACCACACGGAGTCACGTGAGTTGTACCGCGGGTTGTTTCCACTGGACAAAAGGTTGGGGATCATGCCGTGCTTCAGGACGCTGGCAAAGGCGTGAATGTGCTCTCTGGCCTCGTCGAATCGGCCCGTGCCCAAGTAAAGACCGCGCAATGAGATGAACACATCACGTCCCCAGCAGCGAGCCCATTCGACGGCAAAGTGAGGAAGGCCGGCAGCAAGAGAGGGGACAAGACGGTTAGGGTACAGCGAGGCAGAGTTGACAAGCCCAGTCTCCTGCACACTGACCATGGCGAGGCTCTGGAGGAACCACTGGCCCTTGCGGACGTTCTCGTTCATGAGAGAGACACCCCTGTCCCATGCTGCCATGTAGGCTGTTCTGAGGACAAGGCCAAAGTACCTGGGCAAAAGGAAGCTCGGGATCCTACGAATGGCATCAAAGCGTTCCTTGAGCCACTGTGCCGGCTTCTTAAGCCTAGCATACTCTGGTTTCTTCGATGCCCGTTCCAGTCTACCAACGGTGTAGTCAAGAGCCCATTGCCCATCGCGCAAGTTCTGGCACAGCGGGTGGGCTAGGTTGTTGTCCTTGATGATGTTCTTGAGAAGGCTCCACCACCCCTGCAAGCCAGCATAGACAAGCTTGCCATATCCAGGAATGTCGTATACACCGTCTTGGCCGTCGCTGGCATCGCGCTCCTCGGGCTCGCACTTGTACAGGACGAAGTTGAGGTCGATCATGTCGAGATCTGCGAATGCGGCCTTGGCGCCAGATGTGACGAAGTTGTCCAGCCCAGTTGAATGTTCAGCTGCAGGAATCCAGGTTTCGAATAGGGCGATACTGCCAGGGGGGAACCTGTCACGGACGGTGATGATGGTGTCGTCACCCTTGACCTCCATCCGGATGCCGGGCAAGTCGATCACCCGGCTGGGAAGGCCGCGCAGGTACTTCCGGTCGTTCAAGACTTCCTTCTTGGCATCCTCGCTTGTGTCCACCTCCAACATCCAGCTGCCGAGGTGCCTCACCTTGGTACCTGTCAAGTGTACTGGGTTGAAAGCACCGTTGCCGTTGCCGTATCCCGGGAAGGCAGTATGGGCAATCAAGAAGTAGCCCTTCCGGGACTCGGGATGCACACGGTGGACAGTGATGTACTGGTCTTCATGGTGAATGTGCGTCTCATCATAACCATCCTTGCCCATCAAGGTGTGAATCTGGTTGAGCAGCTTCTTGACACCTCCAATGCCGCCCTTACCGCCTCCGATCTTGACGGGGCTCTTGGATGACTCAGATGTGTACAGCCTCTTTTCGCTGACGAGCTCAATCAGTTTGGGGTAGATTTCGTCGTAGCCCATGACACTGCCTGTAGCACTTGCGCACATGTTGACCAAGGCCGCGTTGGGCAACGTATCTCTAGCATCTCTCTTCTGTGCTGGGACCTCGTTGTCGTGTGTGCAGTCCATGAACAGCGCCTGGACGGGCTGAGGCTTGATCCGGCGGATGATCTCGCGGGCCTTGCGCGGCTCGTTTCCGTTGAACATCTCACCGTTCTGATGAGTAGGGCTGGTAGGAATGGACGACGGACTCCGCACATCGGACTTGGTGACCTCGTCCACTTCGAAGCTACCGATAGGGCGGCCACCGTGACGATGTACAAGTCTGCTCAACTCACCAGTGCTCCACGCCTGCATAGCCTCACGAATAAGCGAGCTCAAGCCGAGTCTCTTTACAAAGACATAGTCCATCTCTTCGCTGCCCGTGAACAGCTCTGCAACAACATACAGATCCGGGCGAACACGTCTGGCCTCGTCCAGGATGTGCTCGGCCACATGGAGCGGTGTAGAATGACAGTTGTCGATACGGAATCCAGCGAAGTACTTGGCCAGCATCCGCGCGTACTTGGTCATGTGCTCCCAGAGGTAAGGGCTGTCCTCCGGACCATTGCCGTAGCGCAGCTTGACGCAGTCTCCCCAGACAATGACCTCGCGGCGAAGGTAGACGCGAGACGAGGGGCCAGCGTTGTCAATCAGAGCGTTGCCGGCCCAGACCCAGCCATTGTTGACAAGGACAAGGTCGCCCGTCTTGAACTTGGACGTCTTCTCGTTCTGAGGCAGGCGAGTAAAGTAGGACTCAATCAGCGGGCTCTCCGGCGAGATGGGCCCGAGCTTGGGGCCATGCTCGTCCAGTCTGACGTACTTGATGCGGTTAAACAACTGCTGAAGGATATCGGCAACCTCCTTATCATACTCTTCGTAGAATGGAACATTGGCAGCATCGAGGATCTCAACCATCTTTGTCCGGGCAGCTGCCTTATCGGCGCTTTCTGCAGAACCGTCCTCATACCTACCGAAGATGGTAGAGAGCAGTCCCGCGGCAACACTGGGGTCCATGCGTCTTCGGAAACGCTCACCAAGGCGGTCGTTTCCTTGGAGACCATATTTCGTCAAGAAGGCTGCCTGACTCCTAGGGCTGGCATGCGAGAGGGCCTCGATACCACCCGGCTCGGCGTAGCCCTTGGGAAAAGATGCGTCATTCGATGCCCAGGCCTCGACCGCGGCGTCAGCATCGCGGTCGACATCTACGGCATAGTACTCCCATAATCTGATCTTGGCAATCACTTCCGTCTTGATAGCATCCATGATCCGGACAAGATCATCAGTGGATGTGATATTGGACGGCAAGCCCAGCTCCAGAAGGCGGTTTCCGAGGTCGAGCAGGGCAGTGTCGAGCAAATAAGCAGACTCAAGCCATGGTGCAGTCGTCAAATTGTAGCCTGCGTCCGGGTGTTCTAGGAGCCAAGCACTGTTGTTAGCGGTATGGTTGAGGACAATATCCGTCAGACTCAGGAGCCCGTGGTTGGTTTCCAGGCTGTTGACCATCTTCTGGACATCCTTCTCGCCCTCCGGAAAGCAAGCCGGGTCCCAGCCGAGCTGGTCGTACAGACTATACGGTGAGTTGGACTCGCCGCGGACCTGTAACGGTGTGAAGTGCACCATGTTGTAGCCCCTGTCGCTGATCCCTCGCAAGTGGCGTTCCCAGTCCTGCGGGTACTTGCCCATGAACTTGCTAATGATCGAGAAGACAGACAGGGCGGCCAACGGCAGTGGCCGGCCGTCCAGAGAGAGTCGGGGTGCGACATCGATATAGTAGAGGGGCGTCTTCCTTGTCTCGGTCTTTGCAGATGTGGCTGTCTTTGCCTTTATCGTCTCCGTCAAATCTGGCAACTCGGCGTATGTGGTATAAAATGCAAAAGCACCAGGTTGAGTGATAGGTACAGATATCTCAATCGTGCGGTTGAAGTCTGGATCCAATCTGAACGGAAGTCGCATATGTCAGTTTTGTGTATCCCAACCGGCGCAGCCAGCCAAATCGTGTCTAAAACGCCCACAGCGTCAGGGACGTTCTTACTTGAATTCACGGAACTTGTCTCTCCTGAACTCTTGGCCTGGTTCCGGAATATTCACCCAAAGGCTGCCATGACGGCAGATGCTCGAGGTTCCCTCGATGGCAAACCGGATAGTGATCGGGTCATTGGTCTTGGGCGCAAGCCAGATGTATTGTCCAGGCACGTTTGGCGATCCGTCATCATTCAGTGGGAGGAGGTAGACCTCGTTGGAGATCATGGTCTGTGGAATCATGTTGGAGACTGGCGGAGGCGTAGCAATACCGGCCCCACGGTTTGTAGATTAAGGCAGTCGGATGCGATCGTAAGAGCTTCATGCAGATACAAGGTTAACAATAGCGTTCGGCCAGAGAGAGGTCGACTGTGACAATAGGGGGTTGATAGGTTTTGCAGATGAAAAAGGACAAGAAAACAATTCCAGGTTTGGTTAAAAACTGACAAGGTTGGAATCAAGTATGCCACGAGACGATAGAGGAAAGCCGCTTCCACGTCGGAGGAGGTACTGAGGGTTGCGCGAAGAAGTTGCAAGCGTGGGGTTGGCGCAAGACAAAGTACAAACAAGTCTTGAGAAGGAACAAATCAGCTGAACCGCTCAAAATCTGTTTCGGCGACAACAAGAGCGAACGATGACGGCTGATGCAATGAATAGATTGAATGGGAAGGGGAGGGATGTGATCAGTCAGACAGGAATATTCTGCGCTCGTACATCGTCGAGTTACCCTGGTAGTTTTGTACCTCTGGCTAACGTAGCATCCAACCCAGGAAAAAGACTCCATGGCAACTGCCAAGGTAGGGGCCCCCTCAAGAGAAGGAGCGACAGGGGCTAAAATGGTAGCAAACAGCCGTTTCAATGTCCATGCATTAGGTGATGACGCTACTATATACTAGCCAGTATGGGCCGATGCGTGAATTCCAGCCGTAGACTGCACACCTCAAGGAAGGCCATAATCCTGTAGACTGTTCTGGTCATTTGGTTGTAAGCTCCTACACCAAGCCTTTCCGTCTCTGTTCGAAGAGCAAGTGGTCTCCTCTGTTTGATGCCGTATCCGACCCTTAGCGCCAGCGTGTCCCCAGGCCCCGGGTGCTAGTTCCGTGGGTGATGACATCACAGAAGTTTAATCGTGATGGGCTTGACTCCGGAGCCCCGCAACGGAGACGAAATCCCTGTCACTGAAAGCATCGAGCTCATGATGCAAGGCAGTTAGCGGCATCGGGTGAGCTCCTAATGAATAGGGTTTGAATCAGACAGCAGCACAGAAGAGCTCAAAGAGTCTGGGAACTCCCGTGTTCCTGAAAATCACAACGGTAAGGTCCGGTAGCTGATTGGTAGCTCGTTGTCATTTGATCTGCTACGCATGGACACAGTGGGATCCCTTGGAGCCTCATCCACGGAAATCAGGACTTGGTGTGACATCGACCGGTCTGGCGGTGTCATTCCGAGGCATGGACGGCCGGTAGTTCCAACCGACATGAAGGAGAAGGGCACTAGATAGATGAAGAGTGTGATCTAAGGCATGCGGCTCAAATATAGTACCTCACGATGTTTTCGTCCAATAGTGCCGTTGGTGAATAATGGCAGGACCATACCTGTCGTCAAGTCATTGGCTAAGCTGCCGTCGTTGCAGATAGTTCTCGATTATGATACTGGACAAAACCACGTTGGCTCCAAGAAGAGAGAGGTGTATGAGACGAGACCTGTATCTGGACAAGACCAGCTCCACGATTGAGTCCAGGTCAATCCGGGGCAATGCTCTGCAGCCTGATCATCAATACACTAATGGATCCAGCAGTTCTGCCAATGGGTAAGTAAACCTTCAAGTATACATGCGCAGTAGGCACATGGTCATCCAGCAGAAGTCGTGCCCAGCATCCCCCGCCGTGCCTACTACAATCACAAGCCAACATTTTGCTGAGGGCCGCTTTTCGTTGGGAATCATATCCCCAAGAAGAAGGCGGTCAGTTATGGCAGAAGTAAAAGAGCTGCCACAAGTGCCCAACCTGCGTCATTGCTTCCTCGGTAGGCACAAGCGAAGACAGCTGCGGGCTCAACAGCTAGCGGAGCAGGGGAAGTCCCATGACACAAGACGTTGTGAAAGGCCAAGCACGAGAGCGGTAAACCCACGTATCTGACAGTCGTCAATTGCCAGATCCATCAAGTCGGGAGACCTATTCCATGTAAACAAGGAGACTGTCATATCGATCGTGTCCTCCACTTAATTCATGACAACCCTCGTCCGACCAAGTTGGACCCTCAGCACTTGCAGCAAGATAACCCTCAATTTGACACGTGCCACCAGACCTGCCAGCACTGCGTCTACTTGGCGACCCTGTCTTGACTCCCACAAGACCCGTACCTTCTATCCGCGCATATCTACTACCCCTATATCCCAATACTACAGCACTGTGACTTCCAAGATGGCGGGAAATTCGACCCTGGGTGCTCATAGCAAGAAGCACAAGGTGACCGTGGTCGGTTCCGGTAACTGGGGTTCGACCATCTCCAAGATCGTGGCCGAGAACACAAAGGAGCACCCCGACATCTTCGAGGAGGAGGTGCAGATGTGGGTGTACGAAGAGGAGGTCACCATAACCGAGAAGTCCAAGCACTATGACGCCTCCAAGGCGGGCCAGAAGCACAAGCTGACCGAGCTCATCAACACCCTCCACGAGAACGTGAAATACCTCCCCGGCATCGCCCTCCCGACCAACGTCGTCGCCAACCCCTCCCTCCAAGACGCCGTGCGCGACTCGTCCATCCTCGTCTTCAACCTCCCTCACCAGTTCATCGGCAATGTCTGCAAGCAGCTCCAGGGTCACATCCTCCCCTTTGCGCGCGGCATCAGCTGTATCAAGGGGGTGAATGTCACCGACGAGGGCATCAGCCTGTTCAGTGAATGGATCGGCGACGGGTTGGGCATCTACTGCGGTGCGTTGTCGGGAGCCAACATCGCCAGCGAGATCGCGGCTGAGAAGTGGTCCGAGACGACCATCGCCTACGACCCGCCCCCGATGGACAACAGCCGTAACCCGACGCCCAGGAACCGCAGTCCGGCCTCCTCGACCTTCGACTTGTCGATCACACCCGTCGACGGAGATATGCAGCACAAGGATGCTCGTGGAAGAGCGAGCAAGACGAAGCTGACCCCTGTACCCAACGAGTACCCACCTCTCGACCACGAGACGTTCAGCCAGCTCTTCCACAGGCCATACTTCCACGTGTCCATGGTGTCAGATGTGGCTGGTGTCTCGCTCGGTGGTGCGCTGAAGAACATTGTCGCGTTGGCAGCTGGTTTCGTCGACGGACGTGGCTGGGGTGATAACGCGAAGGCTGCCATCATGCGTGTGGGGCTGATGGAGATGGTCAAGTTCGGGAAGGAGTTCTTCGGCGAAACAGTGTCCACGGCTACCTTTACAGAGGAGAGTGCAGGCGTGGCGGATCTGATCACCAGTTGCTCCGGTGGTCGTAACTTCCGGTGCGCCAAGATGGCGGTGGAGCGAGGAGTCAGTGTCGAGGAGGTCGAGAGGACGGAACTGGATGGTCAGATGCTGCAGGGTACCTCTACGGCTCGGGAAGTGAACAGCTTCTTGAGGGCTAGGGGCAAGGAGCAGGATTACCCACTGTTTACTGCGGTCATCGGTAAGTGGTCACGTTTCCTCAATTATATCATAGCTAGTGGCTAACTTGATGCCAGGTATTCTGGATGGCAAGTACCAGGTTGACGATATCCCGTCGTTGGTGCAGAGGGCAGCACATATCCGCCTGAGGTCTCGTGTCTAAACCCTTGATATATATCATGGTTTTGGCGTCTATGGGCGGCGTCATGCGGGACAGGGTCTTCATCAGGTCTTGTATAAGAGAAACGGCGGATCCATATAGGAAGTGATTATACCACAAGGCGCACGTAGCGGTTATGGCACATGAAAGTAAGCGGGAACTATCAAGTTGGAGGCAGGTGATGAAGTCTCTTGACCAACTAATCATATGGGGTATCTACTCTCAAAGACTATGAGACCAACTTTTTCTCCTCATCAACCAACCTAATGCCTCCATCTCTTCTCCTCCACCACGACCCTGGCGTCTCATCGCCAACATCAACAGTCCTCTCCCCTTCCCCAAACACCGGTTTAAACACGACATCATAACTCAGCCACACCAGGTTAAACATGACAGCCACCATGGCAGCCGCCCACCTCGGCAACCGGCCCTTATCATCCGTGATCAGCCTCGGCGCAAGCACAAAGAACAGAAACGGCAGCGCCCAGAGCGCCAAGAACAACACCGACCCAATCCTCTGTCGCAAAGTTATTATGGTGTACGGCTGCAGCCGCGCCAAATACTCCTGATACTCCTCCGGCAGCTCATGTTCCCTCGCTCCATCCCTAATCAATTTCAGATACCTCGTCGACGGCTGCGCATAATCCTCCTCCGACCGTGTAACGGGCAGGAACAACTTCTTCATCCAAGTTGGCATCTTCTCCCACCACCCACCATCCTCCTCATCTCCCCCGTCCTCATCCCCATCCTGCCCCCCAAGCTTATCCTTCTCCCCCTCCCCACCACCAGGAACAGAAGGAACCCTGGGCGCAAACAGCGTATGCGCCAAGAACGGCTTCGGCAATCCTGGGTAGTCCGGCTTCTCCGGCACGCCCATCCTGGCCGGCAGAGGGAAACACGGCACCAGGATATCCGCATAGCTGGCCCCGCCTCCCTCCGTGGCTACTATCCGCGCGTAGTCCTCCTCCGTGACCTCGTATACCACGCCGATCAGGCCCTTGTTCCACACCGGGTCGCCGGGGTATGTCGTCTCTTCCACCTCATCCTCGGCCTTCCCATCTCCACCATCTGACTCATGCGGAGGATTCCCCGGATACGGCAGATCCGGCGTCCCAGGCGGGAGTTTTGGCGGATCGGGAAGTTTGGGTATCTTGCGCAGGGCGGTGTTGGCGAAGCATGGTTCTCGGTAGGGAACACCGGGGAGGTCAAAGGTTAGGCGGAGACTCGGGCAGGAGACGTTTATTTGCGAGAGGGGCCGGATCTTGCGCACGCCGAGGAAGGTTTCGGCGGAGAGGTTGGAGCCGTAGGCGAGGTAGAGGACGGACTTGGGTGGCGCGGGGCCGGTGAGGGTTGGGAATGGGATCGGGGTTGTGGGAAAGGGTGTTGGCCTGCTGGAGGGGTGGGGGGGGGGGGGGGGGGGGGGTGGGGGGGGGGGGGGGGGGGGG